>MJUU01047413.1:13566-74559 GCA_002080025.1 Modiolus philippinarum | reverse complement strand
ACTCTACATCTGTGACACATCATTAATTTGCAGTCTAAACATTCCCATTTTATTCTTGGTTCATTTTCACACAATTGGCAGACAAGAGCATTCTTCCCTTTCTGTATTGAATTTGAAAACGCCATTTTCTTAGCCATATATTATTATATCCTGGATTGATACACTTCTCCTTTTTTCCAGTTCATAAAGCTACATAATATTATAACGTTCTTTAAATTGATCATAGTTGTATTTACAAGAAAAAATATATAATGTGAATGAGTATTGCTATCGAAGATTCATTTTTACCTCTATAAACTTTCAGGGATTACCATGAGCAAAGTATTAATAGATGTGTTTTAATTAAAAGACATAAACCACATTTTTTTCCAACAAAACATAACAAAATTGCAATATTACGCAAGATAATCATTATTTTATAGGAAATATTATATTTTACGCAATTTTTTCTTTAAATGCACAGCAAGGGAATTTTGTTGGAAAGTAAACCAAAGTACTGCATTTAAATGAGAAAATGAATAGAAATGATATTATTTGTACAGTATTTTTAATGAATAAAAATTATATCTGTATATAACCAGAATACTCCCAAATAAAAATAAATCTATATATTTAATTGTGTCATTTTAGATTTCAAATGTAATATCCAAAAGGGAAAGGTAAAGGGGTGGCCGAAATCGAAACTGTAATCTATGAGAAATGACCAGTGACAATATTGAATTTTTGAAACAAGATCGGTATATGAGTAATAGTAAGCCGTTGGTCAGTGATATTTTATGCGTAGGTTTGCCATGGGTAGTTCGGGCGGTCTGTCATGCCGCTTTTGAACTTCACCACAGTTTCATGGTCAACAGGTCAATTGACAAATGTATTCGTAACGAATACCTAAGCTAAAGGCAGAAAATGGAAAGATGAACTACAATAATATGTCTCATGAGTATTTACTCCATATCCATTCATTGTTTATACAATAGACGATATTCCACTTTCGAGTTTTGCGGTAATTGTCGACGTCCTACCCCAAATCTAATGGAAAATGGTTTCCGACGTCATTTGAGCGTAACCAAGGAATTTTCATATTTATTTTTTTACCTAAAATAAATTGCTGGAAATGACCCGCCTGATGTAAAAGTTGAGTTATGACATGTTCAGCTATTATCTAATCATAAACACCTTTCTTATTTGATAGAATATTTTATTCCCTTTGCCCTCATATACAGGAACGTTATTTTTACCCTATTTGATCTCTTTGACCCGCCATTATTATATCCGAAACGTTCCGGAATTTGACTTTTGGAGGAATGTCTATATAGAGGCAGCATGAATGTAGACAACATGACAAGGAAGAAAAAAACTAATTTAAAGGTCACAAAACTGAAGCAGTGGCATTTTGAACTCCCACACAAATAAGTGAAATAAACTAGAGGCTCGAGCCTGTATTGTTTTATTGTAACGGGTGCTGTTAACAGAGCAGGACATGCTTTTGCCCTTCCGGAGCACCTGATGTCACTCCCAGTTTTGTTCACACTGTGAATGCCTTTGTTTTGAATGTTGTTAATTCTATTTCTGTGCTTTGTATCTGTCAAACGTCGTTGTTTTCTGTGTCTAACGTCATTGTTTTCTGTGTTCTCGTTTTGGCCATGTCTTTGGACTTCGATTTTTGTAAATTTCATTCCTTTGTTCCTTCGGTATTCTACTGCCTTTGTTTCTTTGACACCAAAAGATCCATTATAATTCATACTATGCATCATTTCACCAGATTTTACCATTTTGGAGAAGATATTCAAACATTGGTGGCCAGTTTGGTTGAAGTAGGAACATAAAAATCACAATTCGGGCCACCGATGCAAGGTATATTGTGATCATATCTGGTTAACATAGTTCAAGTTGTTCCAAAGGAGAATTTCTTTAAACGCATTTCCAATAGGGTTCTATGTTAAATTATGTTCCCTGCTAGCAGCCATCTGGGATAAGGTAGGACAAAAAAAATCACAAATTTTGGAAGGGATCACCCAAGAACTGTATCATCAAAGTCAGTGCAAAATGTTTAAGTGGTTCAACAGAAGAAGATCTTTGAATGCATTTTCTAAAGGATCCCCTGTAAACCTATTTTCACCACGGGTGAGGATTAAACAGGAACATAAAAATCACAAACTTAAAAGAGGACAAATAAAGGACTATTATGTTCAAACTTAATCCAAACTGGATGAGTTGCTTCAGACGAGAAGATATTCGAAGCATTTCCCATAGGTCCAATGTTTAACTATGTTCCCTGCTGGCAGCTATCTTGGATGAGGCAGGAATAAAAAAATCACAAACTTTAAAGCGGACAACTAAAGCACTATTATGTTCAAAACTAATTATAAATTGCTCATGCAGTTTCAGAGGACAAGATCCCATAGGCTCTTTGTTAAACTAGGTTCCTTGCTGGCGGTCATTTTAGATGAGATAGGAACATAAAAATCACAAACTTACAGGGGGTTTCTAAGCCATTCTTGAATGCATTGCATTAAGGGTCCAATGTTTATTCATATTCCCCGGTGTCGGCCATCTTGGATGAGTTGCGAAGTTGCAAGACATATTGAGAAACCTTAGTCCTTGATAAGCTAAAAACTTATGCAATTCAAACGTAACCTATATTTCAAATAGTTTTTTACTTCTACGTATAAAAATCGGGAAAAATAAAAGGAGGTCAATAACTCCTATATGAGTTGTCAAATTTTCTTCAAAATTGCAGGACATGTAGATGTTTAGATCTTACTACATGCTTACCATTTCTGTAATCTAAACTTTACCTTTATCTTCCATCATTTTCAATATATCAGAAAAGAAGTTACAAAAACGAAAATTTTACGGGAAAGGGGTAATAAATCCAAGACGGGTTATCAGATAATATCAAAAATTGCAGGCAAATTAGATCGCATCATGCTAATCATTTTAAAACGGTTTTTGATTAATATGGACAAGCAGTTTACCCATATAGAATATTTTTAGGAACAGTAGCAATGTTGTTCGATCAACAGACTTGAATAACGAAATACCAAATAACTAAATACCGAGGTTATTATGAATTTACTTTCTGCATATGCGCATTTCGACAACTAAAATATCACAAAAATCACAAACATGAGCACGACGATTCAGGCCAATTTTAGATAGTGTTGGCAGAGGAGGGAGGTCTTTGAATCAAAGTTGAAACCATTTGATGGAAGTATCTCGTCGAATGTTCCAAGTTTTTTGCTTTGTGTCATAGTCGTGATAGTTTTATATTATAATGTGGGTCAGATTGGGATAGTGTAGTAGTAAATTCGGTTTGTGTTTGGTAGTCAGGAATTTGCTGTGTTTAATTGTAGTCAAATACGGGACTTAGGATAGGAAATTTCTTGTAATTGAAGGCTGAAATGATTTCCCAAAATACCGGTAAGTACGAATGACTGGATTCCTGACCAGTTGAAATAAAGATATGCTTTCCTTAAACAAACTATTTATGCAATTAAAGAATATCTGTAATTTTTCCTACATCCCAATTCTTTTTACTAAATTTTAATTGACGAAATACAATCAACCTGAAACGTTACAATGAGATCAAATACAAACCACAATTCGCCGTTTCAGAAACTAAAGGATTGTGGTTAGAGCGTACACCAAAATATTTTGATTGGTCAAGATCGTAAATAACTTAAAGTCATTGGTTGAAAATCGATTGTTCGTACACCAAAATTTCAAAGACAATCTCTGTACCAACAATTCCTCAGTTTCTGAAACGGCGAACTAGCTCAACAGTGTTAATTCCTCTCGATGTATTGATTTTTCGTATTCTAAAAGAACCTTTTCCGGTGAAATACGACTCGAAAGTCATGTATGGTAGGGTGTTTCTGGTCATGTTGTTTATTGAAGTGTTTTTATCATGCTGTGGTCGTTTGGTACGAGTGTTTTATATTTTATTGCATGGCTGTTTAACTATTTTCCTGTACATTTTTGACTGATTGATTTTTGCTTTACGTAGATATTGAAAAAGGTAGATTCAATAAGATTAAAAAGGAGACAAAAATGTAAAAAAAATTGTCATGTTAACAATATTGGCGAAGGGCAATTCATATTTTCATGTGAGAATCATACAAGATTAAGGGATGACCATTCACAAGAAATAAAACTTTTAATGCTAAACATAAAAAATAATCCAGATAAGTTGTGTATTTAATTAAATAACCCATAAATCATACACTATGCTGTTCAATTTTGTTGGAAAGTCTTTTTCGCATAGTTTGTGATAAACACTTAGCTTACAAAGTTGGAAACTATACGATTTCTTTCAAACGCGAGTGAAAAAAACCAAAAATCTGCTAAAAATTTTCACATATTATTAGATAATCTTTTAAACGATCGGAAGACAGATGGGCAAAGACTGAAGGCGAGGTCTATAGATTTGAGATATTTTTAAATCATTAAAAACACTGTATACACTCTCGATATTTTTTTACGAGTACTCTCTTTTTGCGTTTTTAGTAAAAATCAGTACATAATGTGTTACAAAATTTACAAAAACGTCAGCATTTTTGTTGTATATTTCTAATAAGCCGATGCCTCTAATTTTGGAGTGTTAGTCCTCGAGGGTATTCACCAACCCAGCAGCCATCACTTTAGGACTTACCCGAAAGCCCCTTTTTTATTAGGAAACTTGTAATATATAAATTTTACAAAAATTGGTTAAAACTAGGTAGTATCTCCCTCTTGCATAGCTCTGTCCTTACCTTATTTTGGCTTTCCATTTAGACCTTTTTGGTTATTTGTGCTTTTATCATGAAGATTTTACAAAGTTTTAGTTTTGGTTCTACCAAATATTAATTTGATTTTATCTACAACGAAGAGAACCAGAGACAAGTAGTCTTTTTCTATATTCATATTTGATTATTACTCTTAGTCCGATATATATATATATATATATATATATATATACATGATGTATTTTGCATCTGTTTTTATCAATCCAGATCCAGAACCCGAGTCTTTTAATATTAGATATTTAATTTTTTGTTGATTCCCGTGGGATTCGAACCCCCTCTGTCAAGGTTCTAAGGTTTGAGCGTCTGATATGCTACCACTAGACCACCTGTTCAAATTTCGGTTAATTGATACTTATGGTGGATTTCCCGGATGATTAACGTATTTTATTTGCAATTCTTCAATGAACATACCAATTTTCCGCTAAAAACTCCTTCTTAACTCCTGTCTTTTGTCTGCTCGTTTAAGCAATCAAGCTTCTATAGAATTCTATTGTATACCCATTAGTACTACCTGAAGGGGTTTACCTTGATACTCCAGTGATGACAAATTGGTATACAATAGAATTCTATAGAATCTTGTTTGCTTAAACGAGCAGACAAAAGACAGGAGTTTAGAAGGAGTTTTATAGGTGTTACTAGAGGAATATTGGTATGTTCATTGAAGAATTGCAAATAAAATACGTTAATCATCCTGGAAATCCGCCATAAGACTCATATTACGTGTCAAAATAAATTTGTGGTTCACTCTATTTTACATCCCTTTGGTCTCACACATAGATGGGGGGAGCAGTGTAATCTGTCTGTAATGTCTGTGCATTCGAAGAACAGCCAAATCCCTCGGTGGGAAGCAATCTCGATATTCATGTCTCTAATTCCGTGGGTTCCTACCATAGACCGTTATATTTTAACTTTTTAGGCCCTGCATTAGCGTAATTATTCTCAAATCCGGGGAGATGGGCAAGTTTCCACGTTTAATGGATTTATAGACAGTTTATATATAAACGTTGACTTTTATTTACTTTTACTCATGTTATTTTGCGGGGCACACACGATCTTAAAGTTTCTTAACCATCTACTGTCTTGTACAAACTTCCGAGCGGGTAAATTTCGTCAGCGGTTTTATAATATTTAGATGCAAGTTGCACTGGCGAGATATAAATCATCGAAATGCGGCCTTATCTGCAACATTAAAGTTGAAATGCAGTTTTGTGCGTCACTCAAATTGTAATGATCGAATTCCTCAGTGGAAAATGATTTCGATAATATCACATCCTAAAACTCTTACTAAGGTAGTCGTTGACCTCAGACGCCTAAGACCTACATTAGCAAATTTACATGCGTATCCTGAGAAAAATATAAGATTTCCAAATTTGTCGCTGTTTTCAGATTTGCATATCGAAAAAAGTAGACTTCATTTCTTTGGCTCGAAGAGACGTTAGTCGAAATCGCCTTATGCAGAAACTAAATTTACAGTAACTTCGGTATTTTGATATTTATAACAACTGGACCCATACCTGTGATGATGGGCTGTTAGTCCTCGAGGGTATTCACGAATCAAGTAACAAGTACTTAGGTGTTGACCCGAAACCATTTTTTTTGGTACTTGCAAAATATTAACTTTAGAAAAATAAGGAGTATCTTGCATAGCTCTCAGGCGCGGAACCAGGCAATTGGAAAAGGGGGGTTCCAATAAGAAAGTTAAAGGAAATTTCGCCGAGCGGAGCGAGGCTCGAAATTCTTTGGATATTTCTTAGTAAAACATCGGGATATTCGTTAAGAAACGCACGATTGTCCAGAAAAAGGGGGGTTCCAACCCCCCGGAACGCCCCTTTTGGCCTGTACTTACCTGATTTTGGCTTTTCATTTGGATCTGTTTGGTTATCAGATTCTTATGTAACTTAGATATTTTGTTATTTATGTATAAGGTAAAAAGTCAAAATACGGTTTAATGTATTTATAGCAGTACCAATATAACACATCCTTTTTGTACATATTTATATTTCTGATGTATTTAAACCTTGTCACAAATTCAGTTTTTCTTTAATTAATCAGTCACACAGCTGACATTATTTTTGTATCATCGTAGTTAGTTATATTCTTTTTTTTAAAACTGTTTTTAATCAATTTATCTTTTTCCATCAGTGTTCGTAGCTGCTTAATCTTTTGTTGGAGTTTTTTTTTGTCTTTTTGAATCACAGTTCTTAGCTAGTTCACCTTCTATTTAAATTCCTGATCGTATAAGTAAGTGAATATCGTTATCAATTACTAGTAGTCTGTCTTCTTTTTGAATCACAGTTCTTAGCTAGTTAACATCATTCTTCAAAATATTTTGTTTTCTTTTGAAGCACTGTTTCTCGATTTCTATTAAGTATCATTTCTGAATCAATGTTCTTTCCTCGTTTTATTTTCTACATAATCACTGTAATCGACCATATCCAAGTCACCAGTTTTTGTTTGTCCGCCTTACGTCACAAACATGTCCGCCGCATGTGACCTAGAATGAACTTCAAAAATATAATTTCATGACGTTTAAGGCTTCGGGATTTTACACACATACTGGCCTCTCATTGATACTGCCGATGTCTACTGAAATACATGATGATTCTTTACCAAACCCATTGGGAGTTTTGAATTTGATTTTTCTTCCGTAGTGCGACAGTGTTTTACCAGCAGACTAGGCTCCTTGAGCTAGCCGGCAGTTTAGCGGCGAGCACTCCTTGACCCATCTTTCAAAATTACGTTTTGTTCCCCCATTTTTCTTTTCAAGATTGTGGTCATGGAGTTAGTAGTCTACCTGTATGGGTTTTATTCGTATGTTTATTATACTATGGGGAAACGGGACAGAGAATGGGGGGGGGGGTTGGGTACCCATAAACTGGTTTAACCCTACCGCTGGCTTTTGCTAGTGCCGGTACCAAGTCAGGCAGTCCAGAGTTCCTATCATTTTTTACGTTTGTCTTTTGTATTTTTATTGTGAGTTTTTTTCTTGTGCAGTTCTTATTTACTTTGTGGCATGTGGCAATGTTTTTCGGCCATTGTAGGTGTTTCCTCTTATCTTTTTTATTCTATTTTTATGACGTTAAATTTTCTATATTGTGACGTGTTGAAAAGTGATCTTGTAAATGCAGATACTAAAACTTTGATATGGCCTATTACATAGTTTTTCTTCTAGTTGAATCACTATGACAGATATAGTTTGTTTTATAATCTGTTGTTAAGTATCATCTAATTGTTCCTAGCTGGTAGCAAGTTTACGTTTTGGTCTCATTTCTGAGCTTAATTTGTTATTTTACAATAACGGTAAGTTGCTATTTTTTCTTATAGAAAAAAGAAGGGAAATGGGGAATGTGTCAAAGAGACAACAACCCAGAGGGGAGTAATAACAACTCAAAGCCACCATAAGATCTTCAATGAACGGTGAGAAAACCCCACACCCAACGGCAGGTCGGAGTCGGCCCCTGAACAAAGAGCAATCAAGTTCAGCGAAATAAACATCATCCTTATGTTTGTATTACTGAATTTCTCCTCTGTTGTAAAAAGCAAAATAGCAAATGTATCACAAATCTTTCATTGTCTTTCATATCGCATGAACAGAAAGATGTACAACACCAACTATTATTAAACACGCCCATGCACAATGTATGCACATTTCTTAACTTAATGCTTTTTACCAGTGCATCATAATGCTTTTTTACAAGTATCATATATATATATATATTTTTGTCAAGAATACCTCTTAAGTGCACGCTAGGGGCCTTCTTGATCTCGCTTTAGGGGGTGATTATTGTTCACCTCAAGTTGAAGACCCTCAGGCGACATCAAGATGTAGACAGGAATAAAAGCCCTGTCCTTGATAAACTGGAGTCTTCTATGTATCGCGTGCGTTTTTGTCACATGTACATTCACTCCATATCCTTTCATTTTTCCTATGTATATATATATATATAGCATTATGCTTTTTACAACTGTGGCATTATGCTTTTTACAAGCATATAATTTCATGTGGATAACGCTCAAGTCCCCATAAACCATAAAATTCGAAGAAGCCCGTAACCTAATAATCTTTTACAAAATTGGAGATGGATTTTCTCGATATTTAATAATTTTTCGAAAACCCAAAATTCACATAAATATGTGAGAATTGGATTCACCAGAGCATCAAATAATTTAATTCGTAAATCCAAAAATAATTTATTTTATGATACTCTAGCTTTACAAAACCTGCCATTGAAGATAAAAATAATACAAAGATGAGTGTACGAATCATTCATCTCTATGTTTTCTTCAAATAATTTAAATTGGTAAGGAATTTGTAATTTTCTGTTAGAAAAAATAACAATGTTTGTCTTGCTTACATCTACCTTTAGTTTAAATTCTAATAAGAATTGTTCTTATATTATTGATTCCATTATTTAGGCAAAAATCAATGTTGGATGCAAAAGTTTGACACAAATAAACTTATTGAGGTAACAATTTTAATAATAACGATAAAATTATATATGATATATGATTTAAAATTTGAAAAATCTAACATATTGTTAAGATGTAAACATATATATGACGTGATGCAAAAGATATGGGATGTGCATAAGTGAAATTGTTTTTGTGTTCATAAAACTAAATAGAGGCTCAAGACGACTCTTGAACAAATCCTTCGGGTGGGAAGTTTTGAGCTTGATTTTCTTCCGTTGTGCGACAGTGTTCTACCAGCAGACTAGACTCCTTGAGTTGGCGAGCACCCCTTGACTCATCTTTCAAAATTACGTATTGTCCTTTTCTCTCCATAAAAGATTATGGTCATAGAGTTAGTATTCTACCTGTTTTGGGTTTTATTCGAATGTTTATTATACTACAGTAAAACGGGACAGATAAAGTGGAGGTTTGGGTACCCATAAGCCGGTTTAACTCTACCACTAGCTTTTGATTGTGCCGGTACCAAGTCCGGCTGTCCCTAGTTCCAGTCGTTGTTTACGTTTGTCGTTTGTCGTATTTGGGTTTTTCCTGTGTAGTTCCCTGGCAGATTGTAGCATGTAATTGTAATTTTCGGCAATTGTAGAAGTTTCTAGAAATATTCCCAGTTACTGAAGACATTGATCAGAGAGAAAAAAAATTGTCTCGAATTCAACCTATTTGTCTTCGTCGAAAAAAATAATAATTCGACAAAAAAAGTCTGGACATCAAGCGTCTTCCAAAAATGGCTTTGGGAATTAAAAATTATTCCATTGTCCTCCATAAGGGTTGGATTGTTTCTGGAAAAGCCTGAAGCTTTCTAATCAATGAAGATATTTGCCTGTTTAAATTGATTACCCAACCATATTTACTTTAAGATCAGATAATAATAATGCAACAAGCTTTATTTGGTTCATATTGACTATGCCAAGGGATGGCCGCCATGTTTTTGTCAAATTACAACAAAGTGAGCGATTTTTGTTCAGCACATTGGACATTGTATGGGTTAATTTGCTTCTAAGTTTGAAAGGAAATGATGGAAATATGTTTTCCCATAGGTTCCATACGCTAAATGTTTTCTGATCTGTTCGAAAGGGCAATATCTGTTGAAGACCTCTCACACATCATTCGCGTTATATTTGGTTGAATTTTTTGCAACTTCTACTACTACGAAGTGGAATGTATGTTTCACAGTTGATTCGTTACGCGAGAGCTACCACATATTATACAGACTTTCTCATTACACATACCTATCATCGCGACAGCTCTTTAAATCAAGACTTCAAACAAATTCCAATTCCATCCCATTATTAAAAAAGTTCTTTAATCAGTCACTTATGAAAAAAATTAAGTTTCGGTCCGAACTGTGATTAAAGATTCATTTTTCAATTAGTACTGAGATGGTTATTTCCTTTTACTGTCTACAACCTTTCAATACCAATTGCTGTTGATTTGCTGCCGGACACAACTGAAATGGAAGGGGAGATTAGGCGACAGAGAACCGGTTTAATCAATCATTTTATTTGAAATGCCTGTACCCAGGCAGGACCGTTTGGTCGACAATTTGTCCGGTGATTTCCACTTGCTTTGCCTTTTTTGCCCACTGGACTTTGGCTCTTGACAATTCTGTTCGGTAATTTTGTTATTACTCTCATTTAGATCAAAATATGATCATGCCTAGGGTAAAAGAGAAACATTGGTCAGTTATTTCCCTGTGCAAAGTTAGTTACATAAGGTCAAAGTGGAGATAATATACCATTACCACCCTAGATAGTGTGTGACCCAGCGGTTTCTCTCCCCGAGATATTAAGGTAACCCGTGAGCTTGATCGAGGGTGACCTAAATTTCGAGGGGAGAGAAACCGCCGGGTCACACACTATCTAGGATGGTTACTGTTATATTATATCGAATTTTCCGGTTGACCTTCCTATGCGACTCAACGCTAGCCGGTTGACCCGGCGAAATCTCATATGTCATGTGACATGATTTGAACAAATCAGAATATAGATATTAAAATGAGTACATAATATTACATTCAATATTAAGAGCCTTTTGACCATATAAAACTAGCTTGGTACAAGGAGATAACATACAATGTTTCTCGTTGTTTAACCGTGTTATGTATTTGCTGATATATTTATTTACGGATCTTAATGAGTAATATTGCAGAAGATCTCACATATATAATTCCTCTCTAGTTTAGTTATAAAAAATTAATACATAAGAAAAAAGAGGAAACAATATGTTTTCCCATCAAGTCCTTATTAAACATATACCATCGCTCGCAGCCATATTCTTTGTAAGACATGAACTAGATGAGCAATTTTTGTATATAGCATACAATACACACTGTAATTCCTGTGAGGTTTCGTTATATTTGCTTCAGCAGTTTTAGAAGAGATTATTATTTTTATGTTAAACTATGTGTTGTGGCAGCGACCATGCATGTTTGTTGGCAAATCTTATGAGCAATCTTTGAACAAAACTTTGCATACATGATTCAGTCACAGACTAGGCTCCTTGAGCTAGCCGGCAGTTTAGCGGCGAGCACTCCTTGACCCATCTTTCAAAATTACGTTTTGTTCCCCCATTTTTCTTTTCTAGATTGTGGTCATGGAGTTAGTAGTCTACCTGTATGGGTTTTATTCGTATGTTTATTATACTATAGGGAAACGGGACTGAGAAAGGGGAGGTTTGGGTACCCATAAACCGGTTTAACCCTACCGCTGGCTTTTGCTAGTGCCGGTACCAAGTCCGGCTGTACCGAGTTCCTATCGTTGTTTACGTTTGTCCTTTGTATTTTTATTGTAGGTTTTTTCTTGTGCAGATCCTATTTACTTTGTGGTATGTGGCTATGTTTTTCGGCCATTGTAGGTGTTTCCTGTTATCTTTTTTATTCTATTTTTACAGTCACGTTTGCTGCGGTAGTTTGAAAAGAAATGGGTATATTATGTTTTCTCATATGGTTCTATGTTAAACTAAACACATTGTTAAATTTTGCATCTTGAACCACCCCTGTACAAAATTATCAATCTTTGTTAGAACCTCTCATGCATCATTCGTGTAAAGTGAGGTCTAATTTAATTCAGTTGTTATAAAAGAAAAGAAAAGAAAAAGGACTTGGATAGGGCATACTCTCAGAAAGCACGGAAAGGTCCTTAAAAACCAGGCACTGAGGTGGAACCCTCTAGAACAAGGAAAGCAAGGTCCGTCAAAGAACTCCTTTAGAAGATTTAGAGAACAGGAAGGAAATAAATATGGCAAGACAACGGGGGCAGATTGAGATGCTAGCCAGGACAGAAGAAAATGGATATCTATTCACGGACTACCAATGTCCAGGAATGGATGGAAAGGGTTTACGTCAAGCAAGTAAGTAAAGTTAAATAAATTTTCAAATGTTTAAAAGCTCGGCAAGCCTCGCTTTCAAACATTTGCAAAATTTATTTAACTCGAGGTGAGAAATTTCATAAACAACTAGTTCTTGTTGAGGAAACTATATTTACCTACTCCTAAATAACATCTTCAGATCAGTTCATCCTTGTCCTTGGTGACCATAACAACATAGCTTTGTTGACTGATTTTGAAAAATGATCAACATAAATGATCATGTCAAAATAAGAATTTTCTTGCATAGTTATGTTGGTCTTGTCAAAAGGACTTCACTCATTTGTATTATTATTTTGACATTATCATTTTTTTCACGACAAAGAACCTTCTGATTTTTTTCAATATCAGTCCAGTCTGTTGACATGAGACATAACAAGACTAGAAAAATACAGTAGAGCATAGATGAATAATGTTATCATTTGGAATACAAAGTTGTCTGGTAGACGTGTTTTTCAGTCAGAAGTTCTTTATGTTGTGTAAACAGATAAATTGTATGTGTAAAGCATTGTTTTGCAAAATTTTATGTATGAGCAGTAACAATATCCAAAGCTTTGTTCTTATTGCCTACTTCTGGGTGTTTCGGATGTATGTAAATAACGGTCATTAAATTTATGATACTGAAGTTGCTATTTTTCTAGTTTCTGCATATTGCCATCTCGACAACTTATGTCTCTCCAGTGCAGATGATATCTGTAAGCAGAATATGTCCTATTTATTTATCAAATAAAGAACAATAAAGGCGTTGTTCTATGCTTGGTTTCATCATGTATTTGTATAGACTTTGTCTCATATGCATTTACCCCATATCCCTTCATTGCTTATATTCAGGATTTTTCTTGATATTGATACTGGTGACATTAGCATAAATGATTTTGCATACAATTTTTTATTAAATAAAGTAATATGTTGTCAAGAGCTTGAGAAATGCATATGGATGTAGAAATGTTCATTCCATATATTCATATTGAACAAAATCCTTCCAAAATTAGTTCATGTAGGAGGAATTTGTTGCTTATTGTTTGTGCAGAATCATTGTATCATTGAATTTTTAGACCTTCTTTTGGAAAAACCATACTAGTAATGATATTACCAACTGGATATGTCTGTCTTGTATATCTTGACTTGCTCATTATTTGAAGTTCCTATATACAAATGATTTGTTCCTTGGATGGCTAAGAACAAAGGAAAACTATCGATCAACCCCTGCCTATTGCAGTAAGTGATAGTATGGCCAGTGTCTTTGAGTATGTGTAACGTGTAGGTAAAAGGATCAGATATAACAAATTTATCCGAGCGAGTAGCAACAATATCACATGGATTAAAAGGGATGTCTGAATTGTTTACATTTTGATGTCCAGTATATATATTGTGTATTTCTCCTTCTTGATCCAGAACAACAATTCTGCCTTTCTTGTTAGAAATCCTGTCTATAACTGCGATTTTATTTATAAAGTTACTACATACTCTTTTAGGATACGAAAATAAGGGTTTTCTATTCCTGTCGTGTTCATGAATTTTTAAAATCTTCCCATCTTGATCCATAACTATAACATGACTTGATTCATCTTTTGAAAATCCTTTATTGCTGCTTATTGTTGTTACTATAATATTATTACTAGGAGATACATGGACAGAAATTGCCTTCATCCCTGGTGTTATGTGATGTGTTTCTTTTATTTGACAGGTACCTCGTGGTACCAGGCTGAGATATGAATCACCGGTAGTTATAAGGAGATCGCCTGAGGATAGTAGAGCTATGTCACCATGGTCAACTATTATTTCTGATATAATTTGTGTAGATTTTTTTTCTAATTTTACATGTTGTATCACGCCATAGTTACCTATCCAGATAGTATCATCAGGACAGACTGCCATAGTTCCAACACGATTTAACTTTGTCTGGTAATGATCTAATACTTTTACTACCAATTCCTGGCTTGTGAATTTCTGTATATCTAATGATCCAAACATTGAGGAAATTCCATCTAAGTCGCCTCCATTTAAATCTGGCAATTGCTTAAAAGACATTTTAATTTCAATTAGTTCGTCTTTTGAACTGAACAAGTCTCTCAAGACAGAAAACACTGCCTGTACATCTTTTGATTTGAATATCTTCCTGATTGTTTCTTTTTGTCCGATAAACTGCGTTTGTTTTTCATTCACACTGTCAACTTCTTTATCAATTGATTTCTGCAAGTTATTCCAAATCTGATCAAGTTCATCCAGAAGTTTATTTTTAAAGTTCTTAACTGCCCTTATTATAGCTTCCTCTTGATTGAAAATGTCCTGCTTGACTTTATAATATTTTGTTTGTTCAGCCAATTTAATTTGTTCAAGGTTTCTCCTGCATTTTGACAATTCCTGAATTTTTTCGTCAATACCTGTCTTGAAATATTTTGCCTTTTCCCTCTGAATTCCATAACCCTCCCCCATTTCAACTAAATCGTGTGATTTGTGTGTTTTAGCAACACAAGTTGAACAAACTACTTCAATGCAAGTTTTACAGAAAAGACAACAGTTCTGACCTTTATGTACTGTACATTTGACCGTAGAGAAGTTCAGGTCTGGCTCTGATTCCTCCTCCTGTGTCCTACTATCCCTGATGTCTATAATGTTATGGTCTCCAGCTGATGCAAATTTAGGATGAACTATGTCCCTACATCTCTGGCACATCATTAATTTGCATTGTAAACATTTCCACTTAATTTTTGGTTCATTTTCACATAATTGGCATTCAAGTGCAATTTGCCCTTTCCTAATGGACTTTGAAAACGCCATGTTGTCAGAATGAAATATTATGTCTTGGATTAAAGTTTTTTGTATATTTTTGGCAATGCCGTTATGGTGTACTGTAAAATTAAGTAAAGATTATTATTTGATAAATGGTAATTGTTGCCATATATTTGTTTTTCGTTTAAAAAAAATTAATATAATTACAATCAATATAGACTAAATTAATCTTTTGAATTGAAGTATATTGTCTATTATTTCTGCTACCACAGCATATCGTGCTAGTTTGTTAACATGTATAAAAGGTATATATATATTTACCCATTTGTTTGTCTCTTTAAATGAATAGATATAATCATTACATTATATATTTATGAACATAAATATAAGAAAAGGTACAAAATGTATAAACTAGTAGTTATTTTGCGTTCTGTTTATAAAAAGGTCTGTAGGGCAACAGATGATGTCAACAGTGATTGTAAGAACACTTTGTAAGTTTAATTTATGTTTGTTGACAACTCTGCACCTATTACCAGAAAAAGACATGGATGTACGGTTTTTCGACATCTAGCAAGAATTCCACTCAAACCGGTGCTAGGGGCCGTCTTGAACGTACTGTGAGTGATGAGCAAAGCTCAATGTTGAAGGCATCATTGCGAGTTTAAGATGATGAACAACAATAAAACCGTTGTCCCTTTGCTTGGTCAAACCATGTATTTGTAGAGATTTTGTCTCGTGTACATTTACTCCATATCCTTTCATTATTTACTGTAGAAATAAAATTACACGTGAAAAAAAATCCATGCATGAAGATATACCTGCTTATACATGCTATATTTAACAATTCACAGAAATGATTAAGTCTGGATGTTTGAAGATGTGCATCAAATCTTTAAGATGTTGAAAGTTAGGGGATGACCGTTTGATTTTCAAAAGGGGTGTCTTTAGCAGTTTTGCCTCGGAAATTTATTAATTTTCATGAAAATCTCGAAACAGATTATTTATTTTCACCAAATGCAACATCAAATTATTTATTTGCATTTTGAATAAAAATTTAATTCTTTAAATCATTTTTTTAATTTTCATGACAAGAAGAATTAGAAAATTTATTTTCACTTGCACCAAGAATAAATTATCTATTTACAATATCGTCAAAGCCGCCCCACTCCCACCCCCGAAAATCAAATGTTCGTCCCCTATATGTGTCAAATGCCAAATATTAAAACTTAGATGAAGAAATTATTTAACGTTTAATGTTATAAGTAAAGAGATAATTTTTGTATAACATACCGACATCATAGTCTTACAATATGATAATTGTATAAGAAATATATTATAATTTTGTACCATCGTCAATCCTCTGTATGTTCACTATCAACATAAAATACGGGACTTTTGAAACGTGTTTATTCCGGAAACTATTCTATACGTAAAAAATCAATACATCAATATATTGAGAGGGAATCACTAATTAGTGGCTTTAAGTTTTTGGTAACGTACTCTTGCTTAAGTCTATTTGTAAGCAACTGAGCTCGATCAAGGAAGTCACTGTAACGACCCCAAAACCTTGAGAAGC
This sequence comes from Modiolus philippinarum, assembly GCA_002080025.1. NCBI lineage: Eukaryota > Metazoa > Mollusca > Bivalvia > Mytilida > Modiolidae > Modiolus > Modiolus philippinarum. The sequence goes on along the minus strand of MJUU01047413.1, from coordinate 57,633 downwards.
AAATGAGTTGTGAGATGTAAACTCCATATGCTGGTGCTTTTTGAATGTTGCTACAAAGAAAAGGGAAGTTGACTATTGGAAAAGTGAAGTCATCGCGTTTTTCATACAGCCTAGTTTGTAATGTACCTCTGTGTTGTCAATTTCAAGATGAAGGTCAAGGAACGAGGCCGATATGGAAATATCTGTAGTATCCTTAATTTCAAGCTTTTTTGGATAAATTAGGTGAAGAAAATAATCAAAGCGAGGGTTGTTTAGTAATAAAATATCATCTATATAACGGAAGCTGAAATTAAAGGACTGGGCCAGTTTTTTTGTCTTTATTTTGAAGAAGCCCTTCACAGACCTTTCAAGTCTCAGGCTTTCAGTGTGAGAATCGCCCTTTCCAACAACAAATCACACTCTCACTCTCACCCTTTTCAATGTCACGCTTTTTAAATTTTCGAGAAATCGAAAATGACCTTTTCATAATAAGAAAACAAGAAATAAGGGGTAGTTATGCAAATTCTTTCATACTACTGGTTCATTTTCTACTAAAGACCCTGATGTAAAACTTTTTCCCTTTTTAAGAATTTTTGGTTTCAAATTCCTCGCTATGACCATTTTAAATGCTCTCAAAGTGTACCACTTTGCGTCCCTGAAAAAAATCTTTTGGCTTTTCCCCAACACGTACTCCGTCTCACTCTTTGAACCAAAACCCCCTTGACAGCTCTGCCTTCAATGAATGCAGCCTCACAGGAGTGGAGAAACAGATCGACTAAAAGTGGTGCACAGTTTGTGCCTATTGGAATTCCGATGGTCTGTTGAAAAACAAGTCCTCCAAACTGGACAAAATATTGTCGATCAGACACCTTAACATTTTAATCACTTCTTCCTCTGTGTATGTTTTCTGTGATTCTGAGTCGTATTTCACAAAGTATGTTCTCTGTCTATAACAATGTACTTATATCTTCGTCCGCCGTTCTTACGGGAGAAACATCTATGAATTATATCTTTCAGGTGAGATTTCAGTTGTTCATGAGGAATGGTAGTATAAAGTGTGGAGAAGTCAAAAGTTTTAATGCTGTTACAATGCAATATAAATTTGAATTATAAAGATAGAGTTTGATTTTTTTTCGGTTGGTATAATTTTGTGTATATTACGGCTTTTGGACTTGGTAAAAAACATCAATGCCTTCGACGAAAACTGCAAAACATAAGGCATATGCATATACATCATATACTTAGCATGATATGCGATGGCAAGGAAAGCGTTAACCTGAACTGAGCATTTTCAAGATTTTGTGGACGCATCAAGTGCTGCCTTTTGGGTATACAGCCATGTGACCTTGTCCAATAGACCACGTTATTATTTTCTATTAGATTTCTCTTTACGGTAGATCGCCACTAATACATTCGATTGGCACATATTGCAAAACTCGAGTCGTTTGCGGTTTGACTTGATTTTCAGGCCGGAATGTCCTTTTCTCAGCCTTTTCATTGTTAGGTCATATAAATTGACGAGTAAATCACTTTCCGCGAATTAGCTCATTTTTCCGTAAATATTGTTTACTTCGTAATTATATATATATGAAAAAATCTTTCTTAATCAAACGGTGATTTTTTATTTTTTTTTCAGCTCAATAGATAGCTGAAGTGTATATCTCTGAAATATCAAGGATTTGTATAGTGATCGCTATACAAATCCTTGGAAATATCAAAAAATTAAAAAAAAATATCAGATATTTAGTCCATATGAAAGATAAACAATAAGCAAGTTCTAAGTGTAAATATTGCTGAAAAATACTGAATTTTACCAGATTTTCAAAGGCTGATAACAGGAAAAGATGATCGGTGACATATCATTTTTATTTTATTTTTTGAACAATTGAGTTAAATATCTTAAAATAAAAAAAAAGTCTGATATTTTTATTAGGCTCGATCTACCTTAACCCTTAGTGGTATATCGGTGGCATTTGGTATGCCTGCAAGTCTTGTGTAGAATAGACCTAGGAAAGTCTTACCCTTTTTTTTACCTTTTTACCATATCTAATAACACTTTTTTGAAACTTGTAAAAATTTTACTAATCTTTCAACAAACTTAGGTGAATTAATCAACCACCCTAACTTGCATGTCAGATAAAAAAAATGGTTCTCGACTGTGAACACACCAGGATATTTATGTATTTCCTGTTTAAATTTAAGATAAGTTCTTATCGACTTTAATGGCAAGTCCTTGAAATATTGCACGTGTATTTGTCTTGAGTAGTACATAAGCAATGAGAGGATATGGAGTAAATGCACATGAAACAAAGTCTCTACAAATACATGGTAAAACAAATCAAATTTTCAAGTTTTGGCATTTTATTATTTTTTGTAATTTCCGAATAATATTCTGACCAACTGTTGTAGTGCCCACATCTCTATTTTACAATGCCAAGTTTTCTAACGATCGACTCGATTAGCGCCCTGTGTTTGTCTACGAACACTAGTGATTTTGTCGGGCAACGGATTACAGTGGTTGTAAGTAAGAGAACTTTGCCAGTTTAATATGTTTGTTTACGATCCCCTATCCATTGATCCAAGGGTAAAAAAGACATGGATGTAGCGCTGCTCGACATCTGGCAATAAATTCCGCTCAAATCGGTCCTAGGGATCCGTCTTGAACTTACTATGAGGTATGAGCAAGGCTCATTGTTGAAGGTGACTTTAAGATGAAGAACATCAGTAAAAGCGTTGTTCCATTGCTTGGTTCTACCATGTATTTAAGTGATTGTCCATTCCTGTTTACTGACATGTACAACATTTGATAATGCTGCGCAACGAGGTGATCTTAGCAGGCTGTGGCTGCTTTCTATGTTTTAATTTTACATCACTTTTTCCTGCATTGTTTGTTGGATTTCTTTCAAACTTGGTCTAGCAGATCAAAGTGAGAGTGACTTTATTTCACGTGCATTTACTCCATATCCTTTTATTGCTTATGATATATTTTTTTGTTTTGGGATTAAGTTTTTCATTGAAGTTTGGTATGTGAATTGTTCATTTATAGAACATAAGTGCCTTGATTATGACTTTGATGTTAATTTCAGTGTTGCGGTAAAGTTAGCTGAAGTTTCTGTGAGTTTGTTATTTTTCCAAGTATTTCAAGGAGTAAGGTCTAGCACAAACAGCCAAGGAATGCTTTAAAGTTTTCCATTGTTCCCTGTAAATGTCTTGATTATATTGATAAGGTATTTATTATTTTATGTTTTATAATTCGGCCTTTTTTGTATCATAGGAATAAAAGTAATTTTGGAGAAGTTTATCGATGTGTAAACGCGGCCGACTCACTCACTCACTCCATGGCGTCAAAATGTTCAAGTTGTATTTAAACTGACGATACGAAAACTACTGAACATATTTTCCTTTAAATAACATACTGGTGAAAATTTTATAACAATAGTGTGTTTTGTATATTACTTGCCCAAGTATCTCATAATACAAAAAATCCAAGTATCATAATAAACAGTAAGGCACGGACCATTTGATTTTCAGGGAGGGGGGGGGGGGCTGGGATTTTCACTAGAGCCGGGAATTTTTTTTCGGGCCACATTATTTTTTTCCATATACACAATGCTAGAAAATTTTTTTGAGCGGGGCTTTTTTTTCTAATGGACAGGATCAGGGCCAGATTTTTTCTTTCAACCCAGATGCTGGCCAGAGAATTTTTTTTGGCAAAAGTCAGGGCCAGAAATTTTTTTTTCAAAAAAATACCAGCCCCCCCCCCTGAAAATCAAATGGTCCGTGCCTAAGTTTTTAATGCTCTACACGTGTTTCAAGGAGTAACCTCTCATCAGCAGCTTTAGAATAAAATGATAGTGTCAAAAAATACGGAAGGCCGTAACCCCAAAAATAGTAAGAAAGAATTACTCATTACCAAAAATGTCGAAATAGGAGGCCAAATCCAGCACCAAGAACAAAATATATTTTAAAATTGGACCCTCTAAGGAAAAGATCATTTTTATCTTCTGTTGTGACAGTATTGGAGCACATTTAATTAAGGTAGTTCGATCCTAATAAAAATTTCAGACAGAATTTTTTTCTTTTAAGATATTTTGTATGTCTTAACCTATATATTCAAAAAATAAAATAAAAATGATATGTCACCGATCATCTTTTCCTGTTATCTGGCTTTGAAAATTGGGCCAAATTCAGTATTTTTCAGCAATATTTACAGAGAATGTATANATAGACATGGGAAAAAACAAAAGAAAAAAAAAAACAAACAAAAAAAAACAAGGACATGGGACAGGCACAAGGCACGGAAATGAAAAGACGACATTCAGAACTAAGGCACCTATAGTGTGAACTCACATGAAAACTGGGAGTGATATCAGGTGCTCTAGGAGGGTAAGCATGTCTTGCTCCGCTAGCGGTACCCGTCACACTATCAGATAGTCAATTCAGTGTTTTGTAAACTCCATGAAGACGTGAAATATAGCTGATAATGTCCGGTCTCACTTAGGGATCGATCATTTAACTTGAAAAGGGAAAGGGGGGATTATGGTTTTTTTTTTCCGGACAGAACATTTTTTCGCGATTCGCAATTTATTTTTTTCAACTAGTATAAACAAAATATTTTTTTTGAAAATAAGCATTATTTTTGGGGGCAGAAAGCCTCCTTCAGAATTTTTTTTTCATCATTTTTGCAGCAAAAATATTTTTTTCACATAAATCAGCTTCAGAATTTAAAAAAAAACATAGCCCCCCCCTTTTTGAGGTTAAACGGACGGTCCCTTAGGACATAGACACAAAATGATGCATGGCTCCAAACTTTATGCAAAAGTTATGTGGAAGGTCCTTTATAAGTTATTTTTCTCCGATGCGATAAAAAATGATAGCCATCTGCGCAGAACATAGTTAGACATTTGATCATACGACAAAAACATCAGTGTCATCGTCTGCTCTGAAATTATATAAATCTAACTAAATTGTGTATTGTTATGATGCATGGAAGGTCTTTCAAAAATATTGCTTTTGTCGTCAGGATCCGATCCTGCATAGAACATATTTTAACAGTGAAGTGTATGGGAAAATCATATTCGATAATCTCTTCCAAAACCACTGAATCAAATTCTACTAAACTGTACATGAATGATGCATTGGAACATATCCTTTTGAAAAATTGTTGATTTCGACCTGATCTAGCAAAAAATATGCCTGGAAGTGCGAAACATAGCCTTACATTGGACAATGAAGGGAAAAAGTCATTTTCATCGTTTGCTTTATCATCTGCTCTAAAACTATAGAAGCAAAATCTCTTGGACTGATGTATGGAAGGTCCTTTACAAAATTTTTTCAGTTGTCTGGATCCGACAAAAACAGAATATAGTTCAGCAGTATCGGATAAATATTATCTCATAAACCTTTGAGGCAAATTCGATTAAAATATACTGGAATGGTGTGTTAAACTCTCATTTTGTTTATATATGACAAAAAACTATTGCTGCCAGTGCAGAACATTATTTTCATTTTCTTCTATCGGAAAATCATATTTCAATCATCAAGTTTGACTAAATCGTACTGTAATGATATATGAGATCTTTTACAAAGAATGCCTATTTCATTTGGATCCCATGATAATATGCTTAAAAATGAGAACAGATATCTTTGGATAGATCCAGAGTTTGTTACCGGACTGACTAACACCGACTGTGACAAAACCGGACTTTTCACTGGCAGTGTGACGGGTGCCACGCGTGGAGCAGACCATGCTTACCCTTCCGGAGCCCCTGATGATACCTCAGTTTTTATAGGGGTTCACACTGCTAGTGCTTTAGTTTTGAGACGTTCTTTTTCTTTCTTGTTTATTTGTTTTGTCTTTGTCATACTGTCTCAATTCGTGTTGCCGTGAATTGCCGTGATTTTGGATTTGTGATTTTAGAATTTCCCCTATCCTCTTTCTTGCTTCGGTATTCGTTTGCCGATGTATTTAGAGAAATCCTACCAACTGATATATGTTCAACCAAACGTTACGGGAATAATGTACCGGGTATTCAAGAAGACCCTTTAATAATTACTCATTTCATACAAATCAGATGAAAAACATGGTTACAGAGTAGGGTATGTCCTATCATTGGACCCTAGTGTCAGACAAGGGATACAGGTGCCTTTAGTTTTACTTTCGCACAAACTTCCGAGCAGTTAACTTCGAAAAGGTTTTCCAGTCTTTTAATTCAAGCTGTACTTTAGAGATGTAATTCGGAAATTGGCCTATCTGCAACATAAAAATTCGTAATTCGATCAAATTTAGCAATAGAAAAAATATTTCGACAATGTCACATCCTAGAAATCTAACTCGGTTGGTTTTTGATATGAATTAGATAAATACTGTAACCGAAAAAGGGAAAACAGTTCGCTTATAAATCTGTTTCTTGACAACAATGTAGGAACTGCATGTTGTGAATTATTTAATACATTTTATTCTCCAGTCGCTTTGTTCCATTTTTATTCATTTGTCTTGGAATGAAAGAAAATAAAATATATGTTCACTTAATTTATTATTCCATTTAAAGTAGGATTCATAAGCCAAAGATAAAAATATATATAGATACAATATAATCAAATGAAAAAAAAGTATTTCAAAATTGATAATCGTTAGGCACCACAAAGATATCAAAATATTACTTTTTTGTTAAAGGGAAAACCAACATAATTCTAAATTCAATGATTATCATTCGTAAGCTTTGTTTGTATGATCTAAGATTTAAACCCGTTTTTTCTTAAACCTCAGACACATTATATGCATACATAAAGTTTTCAGGTTCATTTCTACACATAGCCAAAATGGTGTTAATAATCATTTTCTGGTAATGGTAATAATGAAAATCTGTTTTGGATTCAAAGAAGTCCTAAACATATTTTTATCCAAATCAAGTCTTCTTGACAAGGGGACACTTTTGAGAAAAACACTTTTATGTAATGTACTAAGATTTTTACTACATTACTAAAAATGTTTAAACTAAACTGTGCATTAATCCCAAATTTATTTTTTGTAAAATGACAGTAGTCAGTTTTTCGATTCATGTCAAAAAATTATTTTAGACTTCCATATTACACTTAAAATTTGGCTGCACGGTGCTATCATTTAGTTGATGGAGTAAAGAAATGATGAAAATGAAAAAAAAACTTTAGTTGGTGATCATTGTTAAATCAAATACCTAGGAAAATCAAAAATTGGAAAAAAAAAATAGTGATTTAAAGTGCAGCATAATAGAACTTCAGCAAATTTAATAGTGTTTATTTGGGCTGACTCAAAAGGAGTCTGAAACATAAATATTTTGGTTTTAGAAACTATAGTTTGCAGGAAAATATGGTGTTGTGCATACATGAAGGTCCAAACTGTCTAATCACAAAGAATCTAGAGTTATGAACAAAATGCAGAACCAACATATAATTTGGATAAAATATTGTGCAATAACTTTTGTCATAGTGTGATACTCAGTATTTTAGCCTTTACAACTGATAAAGCTACTGTTGGTATAGAAGGAAAAAAATGGAACAAAGAATACATCTTAATATATCAAAACATCAAAATTAATTATTAAATACTCTAAATAAAGGTTCTTGACTTCGAATTTCTTATATAGTAAATAAGATACAATATTACATTTTCAATTGAAACACTTAATCTGAACCCTACAGAAAAAGCTGTACTAATATGATAAATAATGGGGAGTTGAAGCTGTGTTCCCTGAACCCCTTTTGTTCTTTTTCTGAAACAACATCAAAGCTGTGGACATACTCTACATGCCCAACTGAATTTGGCAATAAATGAACTGATCAGATTTCATAAACGCACATTGTATTATGCAAGCGTGTGGAATGAAAATCGTTTTTGATTCCTAACCCCTTAAAATGCATTGTAGTTTATTATTATTATTATTTTATAGTTTTTTTATTTGTAATACTCAACAAAAGAAACAATGCACAAATTTAATCAAAAGTAATACTTAGCCTTCTGGCAGAAAACCATCACTCACAAACAAAATATATTTTTTCACGTAAGAATTAACATTATGCCCATTTTTTAATTCCTGAACCAACTCCGGTCAAAGCCATGGTCATTATCCAGAATTTCTGTGCGCAGACGTAAATAATGAGTATGTCCACTTCTTCCGTTTACCAAATAGTCACATTTTCGAACCAGCTGACTTGCAAATCTGTTGCTATGACGTCCATGAAGTCTTCGGACCTATTTTCCGTTTTCATCTAACCTACTCGTAAGTGTAAACAACGGCAGTGGAATACCGAAGGAACAAAGGAGTGGCCTTTAACAAGAATCGAAGTCCAAAGACGTGGTAGAAACGAGAACACAGAAAACAATGACGTTAGACAGCTACAAAGCACGGAAATAAAAAACACAACATTCAAAGCCAGGACACTCACAACGTGAACTCCCATGAAATTGAGAGTGACATCAGATGCTCCGGAAGGGTAAGCATGTCCTGCTCTGTTAAAACCTATTGCACGATCTTGACGTTACAAAGTCTCACCGGACCTGCTTCCACTTGATTTATCATTTGATGAGCATTTTTGGTTTTTAAATAACAACGGCAGAAGAATACCGAAGGCACAAAGAACAAGACTACATAAATCAAAGTCTAGAGACAAGGCAAAAGCAATAATACCAGAAGACGGAAGACCAAAGACGCTACGAAACCACAAAACACAAGCACTACAAATACAAAAATTAAACTAAAGCATTGACAGTGTAACTTCTCAAAATAAGTGACATCGGGGTGCTCCGGAAAGGTAATCTTGTCCTGCTATTTATCATTAGTTTTGTTATTTTTTCACATAACATAAGGGTAGAATTCAATATCGACTGTCTGACCGCTCCAAGTCATTGATCACGTTGATTTTGGATTGAACGGGGCATTGAAATGAGAGATTGTTCCCGCTTTTTAAGATGGCAAATTGTTTACCTGATGAAGTATCCCAATTATTGACATCAGAGATTTAATTATCAAAATTAACTATATGTCGTTTCTTTTGTTGATTAGTTTATCTTTTTATTTTTTGGATTCAAGGCAAAGTATATGTCCTGCAAGACTAAAATTATACAATAAAAGAATACAGCACACAAAAAAATGCAAATAAGTAATAAAACACTTCATTTTTCTGCAAAACCAAAATCATTCAATGATAAGTGCTTGATAAGTGAAATATACAAAGTTCGTTACATCAAATCTATCTACAACAAGTAAATTACATACTCAATCACAATATTAAATAGCCACAACAAAATTTAAAAAAAAATGTCTCCAACAAATTCCATTACAAATTCAATTTAACCAAAACAAACAATTATTAACTTCAGAGACCTTGATCGGTTCATGTTCTTTTTCTCTAATCAAAAATATATATTTTATTATATTTATATGTTACAGTACAAATTGGAATCCAGTAGGAACTGGAATCCTCCTAGTACAAATTGGAGTTCTAATTTTTACTGGGACAAATTAGAATTCCGATTTGTACTTGATTTAATTGAGTACAAATTGGAATTCCATTTTCTACCAGGACAAATTAGAATTCCAGTATGCACGAGAAAGATTGGATTCCGATTTGTATTGCAACATATATATTAATCGATTATAATTAGTTATCAACGATATCACTGAAAATTTTCATTGAAAATACTAAATGGTTGATTTTTAAGACTAAAACTTTATTTATTTGTTTTTTTTTTTAAAAGAGCTTGGTACATGTTTTTTTTTCTGTATCGAAAACGGTATAATTGCATTTCAAAATCTGATGTACTAAAAGGGTTTGTTATCACTTTAATTTGTAGCTTGTGTTTTTGAAACAAGGTTTTACTTTTTTGAAACTATTGATAAATATACTATTTTTGAAAAACGAGAAGAAAATTGAATTTTTCCATCAGATAAATGTTTCCTGAGAATTTAATCATTTGAATTTTTTTTCTGTGTGATTCAAAATCAACAACAAATTCTTTGTGAACTTCAATAATAGAACAATAATTCAAATAATATATCATATTAACATGGATTCTCTGTAAAGACCAGAAATACTTGCAAATGGCATGTCACAGATTAAGCTGATTTTCCTTTTATATGTTGAAATTAACCTATGAGTCACAAAAATAATGCTAGAATCATTTTATTGACCTCCATTGCCATGGTAATCATGACTGCCATTTGGGGCAATTGCAAAAATCCTAAATTATGCATCTCAATTTTTTGCTAGAAAAGTGAATACATTTCATATACTAGTATAACTTTTTATGCCCCCAGATCGAGGATCGGTGGGCATATTGTTTTTCGCCTGTCTGTGTGTCTGTTTGTCTGAAACTTTAACCTTGGCTATAACTTTTGAACTATATAAGGTAGACTTATCATACTTTTCAAATATATAGGTCTAGTCAAGCGGAATATAAATATGAAAAACAAATTAGGTCAGATCGATCAAGAGTCAAAGTCACAGAGGTTAAAAGGTGGTTAAATTGGCTGTTTGCCCATATTTAACTGAAGAATCCTTATTATTTGTCGTATTTAGACGGGGTTTCCTTCATTGTATTGCTAATAAAATTGCGCAACTGGAGTTAATAACGAATTTGAGGTACCATTAACCGTTTTATGAGAAACAAGAGGCCCAAAGGGGACCAAACGGAACAAAATTATTTTTTGAATTTTTTTGTCAGATCTTGATGCAGTATTTTTCTGGAGGTTTTCTTATAGTAAGTTAAATAGATGCATTGAACAAATAAAACCATTTAAAAAAACAAGAGGCCCAAACGGCTACATCCATTTCAGAGTAGAGGGGTAAAATTGGGAGTTTTTATTAAGGAAATTGATAATTTTTGTACTATGTAAAATGAACTTTAATTCTTGGCAAGTGTATAGGTTTAGTCAAGAGGAACATAAAAATGCCAAAAAATTAGGTCAGATGGAAGGTCAAGGTCACAGAGGACGAAAAGTGGTAAAATTGGCAGTGTTCCAATGTAATTAACTAGAATGTGAGGGCATATGTAGTGTTTCACAAACAAATCTTGTTAAGGAGTTAATTTGGAGCATAATTGACAATCTCCAGAACAGTTTAAACACTTTGAATAAATATAAAATCAGAACAATACTATCGATTATGTCGAGAAATTGACTTTTCCTGCAAATTTCCACAAAATAATGCTTATTTTGTCACTTGTCGTGGTCAATTTTCAGGTAGTGTCCCAACTGTATATATCTAATAGTGACATTGTCTTATACAGATTGGTTAGTTATTCAAATAGATATAAAAATCTCGGTGGGATAAGAAAAAGTGTACTAAAAGATCAATGTAAAAGTTGATTTAATACCATGGCAACAAGGTAAATTTTGCAATTTCCATGAAAACTTTAAAACTATATAATTACCACTTCAACGAACCTAGATTCCAATACTGTTCGTCATATACACCTTTAAGGACCAGTCAAGCAAGCAATAACCTTTGAATGACTTCAAGGTCATTAACCTTATCTTCAAGGTCACTTAAAAATTAATTTTTTTAAACTGATCCTTTTCAAAAGCTAAATTTTCAGTTGACCTTGACAATAAGAACCTTGACCTTGTAACTGTTTCAAGGTAGTAATAAATTTGAACAATATCTATTCCTTGATATAATGCACACTGATTTGGTTTACCCCCTTCCAATACTAATATTATACCTATCCAGTATTCCACAGAAATGACAATGTTTGCCCTGTTTCAATGGTAACCAAGTTTGACATTCATTATCTTAGACACTAATTCTTACGCCAACAAGATATATTATGTATTCTAAATTACAAACCTAGTTCTATGAGAAAATAATCCTAACAAGTATATGCAATTGGTACAATTTTTAAAAATTGAGGCTGAAAAGTCGCCAGGTTGGAATACTTTTGTCCAAAATTTCATGGAAAAAAGGCCAATGTGTTATCCTCATTCTGACTTCACATTTATGTAAATTTTTAAAACTTATTTGGAGATGGCCAATATTCCTCCAAATTAAGCTCATACAAAATTAGATATGATATGCACTGATATTCCTTGAAAAATTTGGGTTTGTAAAGTGCCTATAATTAGAGTTTTTGAAATGAAAAACATAGAAAGCAGCCACAGCCTGCTAAGCTCACCTCGTTGCGCAACATTGTCACACGTTTCACGTGTCAGTAAACAGGAATGGAGTATAATCATTCTTTTTAACAGATTCAGTCATGCATAAATTGTAGTTTACAGTCAGCATCCGAAGCATGCATTGTTGTTGTCATCCCAAATTGCATCATACATACCAATATGATCCAATATGGTTGCTAAGGGACATGTCAGTAAGCAGGAATGAACTTTAACCATTCTACCTAACCAAGTCGCTCATGCGCAAAATGTAGGTCAGAGACAGCATCCGAAGCATGCATTGTTGTTGTCATCCCAAAATGCATCATAGATACCAATATGGTTGATGTGGGCCATGTCAGTAAGCAGGAATGGACTTTAACCATTCTACCTAACCATGTCGCTCATGCGTAAAATGTAGGTCAGAGACAGCATCCGAAGCATGCATTGTTGTTGTCATCCCAAAATGCATCATACATACCAATATGGTTCGTTGATGTGGGCCATGTCAGTAAGCGGGAATGGACTTTAACCATTCTACCTAACCAGGTCGCTCATGCGTAAAATGTAGGTCAGAGACAGCATCCGAAGCATGCATTGTTGTTGTCATCCCAAAATGCATCATACATACCAATATGGTTGATGTGGGCCATGTCAGTAAGCGGGAATGGACTGTAACCATTCTACCTAACCAGGTCGCTCATGCGTAAAATGTAGGTCAGAGACAGCATCCGAAGCATGCATTCCAGTCGTCATCCCAAGGTGCATTAGGCATACCAATATAGTCGATGTTGGGCATGTCAGTAAGCAGGAATGGACCTTAACCATTCTTCCTATCCGGACGCGGACGCCCCCCCCCCCACTTCGTGAGGTGACCTAAAAATGGATGTCATGGTTGCCATAGCAACAGAGGTCAACAATGATTCATAGGTTAATATAGACCTTTACATTGAATACATTTTGTATTAGCAAAATCTGTCACATGTCTTTTCTCAGCTTATATTAGAATTTTATGGTCATTACAGAGAATCCATGTAAAAAGCAGAAAAAAAATGGATTACAATAGTGAGTTGCCCCATTTTATTTATGCATTTAGTGAAGATCAACGAAATATGAACGATGCTCAATGCCGTGTGTTAGTGATATAGGTTTATAGCAGTACTTATAGATTTTGCAATCTGTATCACGATCCCAATTCCACGAAAAAATGCTGCTCCGTGGGCATATGATCATAATTTTTATTTTAATTCCTTCCTTTTAATTTGAATCAACAACATCAAAGAAAAAATTTGATGCAACTCCCGCGGAATTTGGATCGATTTGCCGGGTCAGTTAATGTCATATTGTTAATTTTGTTTTCTTTCTAGTAAGTTTCTACCATGAATTTATTCAGTCAATGTCAAACATCGATCGGTTTTCTCTCTGTACCAGGTTATTTATATATGATCAAAGTGGAGATAATTCTTAATTTCAATATCAAAAGAATTGGTACAGGGAGAAATCCAGCCGATGATCCTCATTGTGCAACAAAAGATGTTTTAAACAAAAATCTATACAAACAAATAACCAAGAATAAATAAAAAAACAAGAGGCTCTCAAGAGCCTGTATCGCTCACCATGGCTGATTTTAAGAGCTAATGACATTTCGAATAAGGTTCAGAGTTTAAACCCTGTAAGAGGCCACCTTGGAATGGATGCAGACATGCCAGATGCAAATCCTGAAAGTGGCCACCAAAGGACTTATGTGATTAATTGGATTAGTGGTTTCAGAGCCTTATTCTTTAAATGGAATCTAATATAAACTATGTCCCCGCTGGTGCCATTTTGAATGAGGTACTGATTTGCAGGATACTTTTTTATAGGGGACAATCTACGGACCATTGTGACTAAGTTTGATTCTAACTGGACTAGTAGTTTCTGAGGAGATCTTTGAATTTGTTTTAAAAAGGGTCAAATGTTAAAGTATGTTATTGCTGGCAGTCATATTTGATGAGTTGTGGATACCTTTATTGGAAGAAACAATCAAAGTACCATTCTGTTCTAATTGGACAAGTTCTTTCCAAGAAGATCTTTGAATGTGATTGAAGGCGTTATCCATCTGGTCCTATTTCAGACTACTTTTCTAAACAAATTTAGAAAGGGGTTCCCTTAACAATTTAGGTACTAAATACTGCTGAAATCAAAACATTAGAAAGTCCCTTTCAAAAAATATCTGGCAGGGGTTCCCCTTAATAACTAATGATCACATATTTCTTAAAACAAAACCTAAAATTTAGCAGAATACTTAGTAATTTTGTTTGATGTTCATAGCAACTGAGAGCTTGAGCATCGAGTACAATCCATATCAGACCCCAATTAAAAAAAATAGGCAGGGGTTCCCCTTATAATCTAGGCAATACATATTGCTGAAATCAAAAACATTCTGAGCCCTCTTTTTACAAAAATTTGGGCAGGATTTCCCTAATTTATACATAATTAAAATATGTAGCAGAATACTTTTTTCTGGTTTCCATGTCAACTGAGATCTCTACCGTCCATTACAACCAATAGCAGACCACAATCAAAACAAAATTTGGGCAGTGGTTCCCCTATTAATCTACATTATCTAGTCAGTACACATTGCTGATATCAAAACATTCAGAGTTCCCCTTTCAAATAAAAAAAAAGAAAGAAAGAAAGAAAAGCGAAAGAAAGAAAGAATTGGCAGAGGTTGTCCTAAAAAATTGCTAAAATCATAACATGTTTGAAAAGAAAATTAGGTTCATAACCTCCCTTAGTTTTAGTTTTATTATCTCCGTTTTAAAAATTATCACTTTTCATTATATATATTTAAGACACGCCCCCAAAAATGTACATAATTAGAACTATGTGATATAAAGTACAAGTTGTAGTAATAAAAAAAAATTATATGAACAATAAAATTTAGCTTTTTTGTTATCAAATCATATCAAACATGTGAATTTAGGCTTGAATGTTTTCATATTTAACCATAGGGTGTACCCTGCAGGCAGCAATCTAGTACAGTAAGGACCTACCGGGCAGCTTTTTTGGACGGGACCATCTAACCACAATTGTGACTAAGTTTGGTTCTAATTTGACTAGTAGTTTCTGAGAGGAAGATCTTTAAATGTGTTTCCCTAGGTTCCAATGTTAAACTATGTTCCCTGCTGGCAGCCATAATGAATGAGGAACGGACATGAGCCACACAATTTTAAAAGGGTCCACTCAAGGACTATTGTAACCAAGTATGGTTTTAATTGGCCTAGTGGTTTCTTAGGAGAAGATCTTTTGATATATTCCCATAGGGTCAAATATTAAACTTCGGTCTCTGATGGACGCCATCTTAGATTGGATATGGACCAAAGCGACACAATTTTTAAAGTTGACCATCTAAGGACTATTGAAACCAAGTTTGATTTCAATTGGCCAAGTACTTCCAGAGAAGACATTTAAACATTTCATTTTTCCCCATAGGTCCAATGTTAAACTATGGTCCCCGCTGGCGGCCATAGATGAGGAACGGACATGAGCGACACAATTTTCAAAGGGGCCATCCAAGGACTATTGTGACCAAGTTTGGTTTCAATTGGCTTAGTGGTTTCAGAAGAGAAAAGATTTTTGAATATTTTCCCATAGGGTGCAATGTTAAACTTCGGTCCCTGCTGGCGGCCATCATGGATCGGGTACGGACCCAAGCGACACAATTTTAACGGGAACTATCTTAGGACTATTGTAGCCAAGTTTGATTTCAATTGTCTTAGTACTTCTAGAAAAGATTTTTAAACATTTTTTCCCATAGTGTCCAAAGTTCAACTATGATCCCCACTGGCGGTCATTTTGGATGAGGTACTAATAATGGACTTCTGTGTATACTGAATAAGATACATCGTCCTACCATAATCCGAACAATCCAATTGTTATATTCCATTCACTACGATCGCTTCGAAGGAGAGAGGGAGTGAATTATTCTTCGAGCTAGTCCCACCACCACCACCACAAAAGATTAATTTTAGCAATTTAAAAAGATACAAACAAATTTGGAAAAATGGCCGATTCATGAAGGATCAATTTAGAAATGTCTCTTAGTAAATGTTGTTAGTTTTTATGATTAATGTCAATTGCCGTTCAAGATATTTAAAAAGGGAACAATAAAATTCGTAAATATATTATGCAAAAAAAAAGTTTTGCAACAATTGGTGTGAATAAAAAGTGTCTATATTTCATGTAACCAAATCTCAATTCGAGCTGGATTTGAGTTCGACTAATCATTAGCATTACGTCAGTCCATGAATTCTGAAAATTGCATTAATCTTATGCAAATTCGACCCAAAAAGGAAAACATTGAAAAAGGGGGATATGCCGAAAATGCCAGATTGTTCATTTTTATGCAACAAAAGCGAACATTTTTTTATTACAAGTACTGGTTATGTAACAGCATGAAGTGGATCCTGCACTTTTTTGCAAGAAATGAAAATCGTTTATTGCAAAAAAGTCCACGTTAATTTTCGGACCAATATTTGCATTGGATATTTTGTACACCCTACCTGACAAAATTAAATTTTTTAGTGTTGAAATAGAGCAAATATCGGTAGTTTTTAGCTGAGATCAGAATTTATCGGTATTTAAGCATTTTTCTTAAAATTTACAACTTTTGAAAATGTGTTCTTTCAGTATATTTGCTAAGCTTTAATTGTAGACACTCCTTCATACTAAATTGTAAAGCAACGAAGAAAATGTATATTCAGACGTATAGTCAATATATACTAGTAAATTTCAAAGAACAGCAATTAATTTTGAGCCATAATTTTCATCACTTTTGTGAACCTTTGTTTACATGCCATTATGACAAAGTATGTGTAAGCAGTTAAAACGGGTATGTGCAAGGCATTTTAAAACTTTCGTTTTCTTTTTTAGCATTGCGGTATAAACGGCAACAATTATCAAAGTAAATATGAATTAACTTTCTTTTTCTAACACAACATTTTGTTTTCTTTTTTAGCATTGCGGTATAAGCAGCAACAATTATCAAAGTTAATATGAATTAACTTTCTTTTTCTAACACAACATTTTGTCCTTCATCTTAAGGATGGCTTTTATCTTCAAATGTAAAATGTATTATTTAAATAGTTATTTTCGCCTATTGTTCTTGTATACAAGGTTTCTTTATAAGTAATCTACATCGTCCTAATTCCAGAATATTAGACAGAAAAGATAATATAGTATAGTCATTTTCATTGGAGAAGTCAATGTCAAAGAGTAATGCATTCCCAAAAGTAATGTATTTGAAAGGAATTTGTAACTTAACATGTGATGTAGAATGTTTATATCCTATATGTTTATATTCTGATATAAAAATCAGTTCATTGGTCAAGCTTATTACCAACCAAATATATCTATCTTGTATATTTTGGCCTTCTTCTTTTTGATAAATGTCCCTATGTATAAATGCCTTGATCCATGAATGGCCAGGGAGAATGGCCAACCATCTAGCAACTTTGTGTTGCAGTAGGTGAGAGCAAGGCCATTTTTATCGAGTACGTGCAAGCTGTAAGTTTTTTGATCAGATATAACGAATTTATTTGAATGAGTAGCAACAATATCTCTTGGTTGAAAAAGATACTCTTTGTTTACAACTGGATGTCCAGTGTATATATTGAGTACTTCTCCTTCTTGGTCCAACACAACAACTCTTCCTTCGTGCTTGGAAATCCTGTCTATAGCGGCAATGGTGTATAAATTACTACTACATACTCTGCTTGGACAAGAAAACAATGGTTTTCCATTCCTGTCATATTCATGTACTTTTAGTATTTTCCCATCCTGATCCATGACTATCGCCTGTTTTGATCCATCATTTGAGAATGGAAAACTGTCACTGCTAGCTGTTACTATGATGTTATTACTGGGAGATACATGAACAGAAAGTGTCTTCATCCCTGGTGTAATGTTATATGCTTGTTTTATTTGACTTGAACCCTGATGTATCCGTTTGATATTTGAATTCACTGTGGTCAAAAGAAGATCCCCTGAGGGTAACAGAGCTAAGTCATCGTGTTTAACATTTATATTGGAAAAGATTTCTGTGTAATTTTGTTCTGGTTTTACAAGTTGTATAACATCGCCGTTACCTATCCAAAGTCTACCATCTGGGCAGACTGACATGAACGCAACACTGTTAAAGATAGGCTCACAATGGTCTAATACGTGTAGTGCAAATTCCTTTCTGGTTGTTACTTCGTCTAATGCTCCAAAGAAAACCGAAATGCCATCTAAGTCACCTCGAACAAAATTTGGTATTTGGTAAAAGGGCATTTTGACTTCAAGTTTTTCATCTTTTGAACCGACGAGTATATCTAGTTTAGGAGAAAAGACCTTTTGTAAATCTTTAAGTTCAAGTATATCCCTGGCTTGTTTACTTTGCTCAGTAAACATTTTTTGCCCTCTTTTGATGTTCTCACTTTCTTTGTCTATTAATTTTTGCAAACTATCCCAATTCTGATCAAGTTCATCTAAAAGTTTCTCTTTACATTTCCTTGCAGCCCTTATAATGTCTTGCTCTTGATTGCAAATGTCTTGCTTGACTTTATTATATTTTGTTTGTTCAGCTAGTTTAATTTCTTCAAGGGTTTTCTCGCCCTCTGACAATTCCTAAATTTTTCTGTCAATATTTTGCTTGAAAAGATTTGCTTTTTCCATTTGAATTTCATAGCCCTCCCCCATTTCAACTAGATCGTGTGACTTATGCGTTTTAGCAACACAAGTGGGACAAACAACTTCCATACAAATTTAAAAAAAAAGACAACAGTTCTGACCTTCATGTACTGAACAAATGATTGAAGAGAAGTCCAGGATTGGCTCTGGTTCCTCCTGTGTCCTACTATCCTTGATGTCTATGATGGTATGGCCACCAGCTGAAGGAAATTTAGGATGGACTTTATCCTTACATCTTTGGCACATCATCAATTTGCATTGTAAACATTTCCACTTGATTTTAGGTTCGTTTTCACATAACTGGCAGACAAGGGCTATTTGTCCTTTCCTTATTGACTTTGAAAACGCCATTTTGTAAGCCTGTGGATATCACTTCCTGGGTTAATGCTTTGTATATTTCTAGTCAATGAATTAGCAATTATGGTGTCCTTTAAATTTATTTTGTTCTCTGCGGAAAAAATTAAATTTATATTTAGTAAGATCTTTATATTTCCATTTAATAACCATTACTACCATGTACTTGTTTTACAAAATTAATTAGAATTCAGTGTTTGTATCTGTAAATGTTCATTACATGATATATAAGTTGATCGAGCCCATGAACAATTTTGTATATAAATAAAAACTTCTTTAGAAATGGAATATCATGTCAAGAAATTTTGTTAAATGGAGATACATCTTAAGTTATTCCTAAATAGTCATAGACATAAATATTTATATGAATGAAAAATATACTACAAAATCGTCCAAGCATAAAAAGTTATGTATGCCATTGATTTTTAAAACGTAGATGAAATAATAATTTAGATTTGTAAAGACTTCAAACTTCTATTAGTACAGACATCATAGTCTCACAAAAATGACAAATTCTAAAAAAGGATATTTTTATTTGTACCAATGTCAATCTGCCATCTATTCATACAAGTTTGATATAGTTTCGGAGATTAAACGTACTGTTGGGAATATTCACAGCAAAAATATTCTTGGTATAAATTTTCTGAAGGCATATCATACTGTGATATGATGCATCAGCCAAAGGGTCTGTATGTACCCGTCGTAAGATGGACTAATCATGGTATTCCCTCTGTACGTCTGCGAACTTTATTTTTCTCATTTTTTTTTTCTGCAGTGCTTTAACATGTTCATATGCTATTTTAGATATAATTGAATCTTTATGGGATCAAGGTCTAATTGGGATAAGGTCACAGATGATCTTGTGCAGAGTTATAGTCCTCGGTATAATTAACGTTTCAATTTACAAGTAAAAGATATGAAGTAAATGCACAAGAGAAAAAGTCTCTACATATATATACATGATTTAACCAAGCAATGGCACAACGCTTTTATTATTGTATTTATTGTTGTCAATATCTTTATTTTAAAATATTTTGCATTTATATGTTACTTTCATATCAGCTTTGAATTTGGTTCCATTTGGGTAGATTTTGAATTTTGCCTATATATATATATATCCTTGATGTCTATGATGGTATGTCCACCATAGACACGAGCACCTATACATCATGTACTGCGTTACAACCCTAGATTAAACCTACGAGGAGGTATCACTCGGTTACCGAAAGCTATATTTTTATAAAGCCTAGGTAGCCGCATGGTCTAGGGCGCTGGACGTAGTGCAGGCGGTGTTGCCATATATGTCACAACAGTGATGATTCGAATCCCGGAGAGGGAACTACCAATGTGCAGATTTAACAATGTTAGGCTGATTTTCAGACGTATATATATATATATATATATAACGTCTTGACAAGTCCGATGGAAGGATGAAAGCGCTAGACTAAACAAGTGTGTTTATTTTGATGTTATAATTCTTTTATATATACTAAGTATCTGAGGGCCCGACAAACCTGGACAACTTACTGAAAACTCTGGATAAGCATTATTTTGCTTATACGATATTTTATGAAAGGATATGGAGTAAATGAACACGAGACCATANTGCAATAATTTTAATGAGCTGTATGGCCATTTCGGAAATTTATTCCTCATCAGCAGCACTAGAACCCAAACAAAGGAAATCCATAATTTCAAAAATGTTTAAAATGCATAAAACCAAACGAAATCCGAATAATCAGTTATATCAAATATATATTTTAGGACAAAACTACGATGGTGGGAGTTAATCCTTCGATTTTAGAATTTACATATATTTAAATAATAGTAATTGAACAAAGTGTACACATGAGATATTATCTCAGCCCTTAAAAATTAATTATATATTCGTCTAAGGTAAGGGGCTAACAGAGAGCGCCAAAAGTGAGAAGTGATTAACGGGTTCACCATTCCTCTGCGGAACTTGTATGCTAATGTAAGATTGACAAAAAAATACACAAACAAAATCAGAAATTGAGAAGTCTTTGTGTGTCATCCAAAAGAAGGGTATGATGAGTTGACTTTTTTGTCAATCGATAATTCCCAAAACTCCGCTAAGAGGCGGAATAAGCTCCAAGGATCTTCCTTAAGAAGAAAATCCTAGTCGAGTAAAAAATTCATATATAACGTCTGAAAACAGCGACAAACTTGGAAATCTTCTAAGTTCCTCAAGATAAGCATGTAAATCTGCTTATACAGGTCTTGAAAAATAAATTATATGCGTCTAACGTCAAGGACCAATGAGTTAGAGTTTTAGGATTGATATTATCGAGAACATCTTTCAACTGAGGAATTTGACCATTACAATTAATTTGAGTGACACGCAACACTACATTTGAATAAGCAGATTTTGGTTTCTGTTTTGGTTTGTGTATTCTCACCAGTTATTTGTTTCATTTCATAGATTAGAGTAGAGTAGACATTTAGTATGGAACTTTGGATTTTTTTCCCTCCCGACTGCTCCAGTGAGATCCATCAATTGTGGGGCCCAATAGGTAGGAGCCGGAAATTTACTAACCAATCTACGGTTTTGTACACTCTTCTGGGGGAGTATATTTCGGCATGCTTATCCTGAGGAACTTATAAGATTTCCAAGTTTATCCCTGTTTTTAGACGTTATATATGAATTTTTACTCGACTAGTATTTTCTTTTTAAAGAAGATCCTTGGATCTAAGGTAAGGGGCTAACAGAGCGCCAAAAGTGTGAAGTGATTAACGGGTTCACCATTCCTCTGCGGAACTTGTATGCTAATATAAGATTGACAATCAAAGTTAAAACATCGCAAACTTCCCTTGTTTGAGACATTTAATATGGAACTTTGGATTTTTTCCCTCCTGACTGCTCCAGCGAGATCCATCAATTGTGGGTCCAATGGGTAGCAGCCGGAAATTAACTATCCAATCTACGGTGTTCTACACCCTTCTTGAGGAGTATATTAGGCAATCGGTTTCCAATCTTTAGATTCGAGTTGCACTGACGAGATGTAAGTTCATCGAAATGGGCTTATCTGCAACAGTGAAATTCAAATGTAGTGTTGCGTATCACTCAAATTGTAATGGTCAATTACAGTGGAAAGATGTTCTCGATAATATCAATCCTAAAACTCTTACTCAGTTGGTCCTTGACGTTAGACGCATATTATATATTAAAATTTTGCGACTACAAATATGTGTAAGTGCATGAAATTTGAACATCACTGCCATGTTAAGTTTAAGTGATATCAGTTTTCTTAATAATTGTATGTGGCATTTGTTATTTCGGTTTGTCTTGAACAGTGCATGACAGCCTTACATGAAGCCAAATATTTATTATCTTATTTATATATTATCAAATACCAGTCTTTGACCTCAATTTCATGGTGAAGTGAGCATGTTAAAATCTTTTGAAAGGTAAGTTTTATCTACCACGAGTTTTTATCTGCTACGAGTTGTTGGTAAATCAAATATGGTATGAGCGTTTGTCTGTCGTATGACCTTGACTCCAATTACACAAAGCAGTGTTCATTTTTCGTTATCATGATGAGATCATTTTTTTTGCAACTATAAGAAGTAGGTGAATGAAACGCTATATGCGTTTGTGTGTATTGCAAATTGTTGGATTTTATTTAACCTTGAGCTCAAATTCACTGTTCAGGACTCATGTTATTTTTTGTGGTGACATTTATGGCCGTCACCATGATATCATTGACAGATATGACGTGTCTGTGTCCCAAATGAAAACGGACATTTTCAGCTAGATTTCACGTCTTTACGGATTTGACATAACCGGTTTTGACTCAACCCTGGATTTACTCACTGATAGTGTGACGGGTGTCGCTAGCGGAGCAGGACATGCTTACCCATCCGGAGCACCTGATGTCACTCCTGGTTTTTATGGGAGTTCACACTGTCAGTGCTTTAGTTTTTCGTGTTGTCTTCTATATCATACTGTTACATTTTAGTTTTGTCTTCGTGAGTGATGTTTGTGCTACTGATTTGTCCTTGTGATTGTTTTCCTACTATAGAGATTTACAAAAAACTTTTCAAAATTTCACCATGATACTGTTTGAGGGTTAGAGAAGTTACATGTATCATGGATCTCATTGGTTTTTGTTTAAGGGTTAGAAAATGACATTAACCAATCCGCTACCAAACAGACCTTTCAAAACACTTTATGCCTTACTGATAGTGTGACGGGTGTCGCTAACGGGGCAGGACATGCTTACCCTTCCGGAGCACCTGATGTCACTCCCGGTTTTCATGGGAGTTCACACTATGAGTGCTTTAGTTTTTAATGTCGTCTTTTTTTTTCCGTGCTTGTAGCTGTCTCACGTCCTTGTTTTGTCTTTGTTTTTCTCTGTTGCCGTTTTCGGATTTCGATTTTTGTAGTCTTCGCTTCCCTTGTTCCTTCGATATTCTACTGCCGTTGTTAGCTTCTCAGTGACCTTTGGTTTGTAGAACATTAGACTTCAACATTGATATTGGCTTTGATTTCACATTTCAATGATCATTTATCATTTCCTTTTTTGTCGATTTATTTCTCAAGTATTTTAATAGATAGGTCAATATTAATTTTTACAAGCAATCCATAAAAACTTCATTGAAAGCGGGCTAAATCTAAATTAGTCCCAGCTTGAAACGGTAAATGTGACATAAAATTCATTGACAAATTACTGATTGGGAATTTTCTATGAAAGAAATCCATCAAAATCTGTTAAATAATGAAGATGGTACAGCAAATATGTGAAAACACCCATTTTGATCATTTATTCTGAACTGTATGGGGTCAAACCTCGAAAATAAACAGAGACATACTAACATTTGTTAACGATCTATCCACTAGGTAGAACTAAAGTAATGGTATCCAAATTTTTCGTGGTCGTATAAACACACACACACACAAACAAAAACATTAGCGCTTTACATGAAGTCCGGGCATTACTCCAAAATCACTCCCACCTCTGAACCAAAAATAAAACTTGGACTGAATTTAGAGAAAAGCAACTTGAATAACAATTTTTAAGACAACTATGTTATTTTCAAGTCGTAATGCCCGAAAATTAAACATTTCAACGTTTTCAATGCACATAATTCCAGAACCAATTGGACCTCTGGACTTGGCCCAAATTTACTAGTGAACAGGTTGAAGACATTGTGTAGTTTTTTCGCATGGTTAGGTCAGAAACCCCATCACAATATATTTTTCTATAGTATTTTTTTTTCAATTTCAAGTTTTCCAGGGCCATATCTCAAGAACAATTTTACCTATGAACAAGATATTTAACTTTGCCTCTATATATTTAGGACCACTGAAGCCAATGTCAACGTCACTGTGGCTTAAGAAACTTGAAAGAAAATTGTAGCAAATGCCAAAGCCAGTAATACACCTGGATAGCATTTCAAAGTCATTGGTACCGTTTAGCAAAAATGAGCGGAAGAAGCAGAAAATCTCCAAACCAATAATATATGATTAGGAAATAAGCGAAAAATGTGTAGATTAATAAGCGAATAAACACTTCTGGAAAGTCAGAAGAAGATTGCAATGAGTCTATAAGCCAATAACACACAATTAGAAATTAAAATTTTATTATGATTGGTTTTAAGATTCTCCCCTCACTTCAGCTGACCCATGGACTTATCTGTGCCAAAAGTAACCTATGTCTTATGTATCCTTTCTATGTTTTAATTAATGTGTTTTTCTTTACATAAGCAATGAACCATAGTACCTTATTAAGCAGTTTATAGAATGTTTCAAACATAGCACCCTCCCCAGACTTGACATTTGCCTACTGTCTCCATCACTGACTTGACAGTTAAGCTGCTCAAGGTCTCCAAAATAACTCTCTAAAGAGGTAAAACTTTAATTGCTTAGAGTACTCTACCAGGTAAGCTGCTTACTGCCTCAAACAAAATATTCTACTGCACTTGACCCACTCTACTTGACTGTGTAGCCACTTTAGATCTCGTACATGGATATACAAAAAGATTTCACTTATAAGAAATTTGAATTTATACACAGAATTTTTGATGCCCCGCCTACGATAGTAGGGGGCATATAGTATTTGGGTCTGTCCGTCCGTCTGTCCATTTGTCCCAAGTCAGGTCTACCTTGGTTGAAGTTTTTTTTTTGTGAAGGATGTATGCTATTATCATTAAACTTTGTAAATATACACATTTTGGTATAATTAAACAAAAATCATAATAAAAATTTATCCCGACTACCAATTTTATGCTTCACTGACCATGGAAAAAAGGGGGCAGTATGAGGTTAACCCTTAGGTTGAACTGTTTTTTTTCTGTAAAGGATGTATGCTATTATCATCAAACTTTGTATAAATACAAATTTTTGTATAATTAAACAAAAATCATAATGAAAATTTATCCCAGCTACCAACTTCATACTTCACTGATCATGGAAAAAATGGGGTAGTATGAGGTTTACCCTTGGGTTGAAGTTCTTTTCTGTGAAGGATGTATGCTATTATCATGCAACTTTGTATAAATACACATTAGGGTATAATTAAACAAAAATCATAATGTAAATTTATCCCGGTCACCAACTTCATGCTTCATTGATCATGGGAAAAAAGGGGGATAGTGTGAGGCTTACCCTCAGGTTGAAGGTTTTTTTCTGTGAAGGATGTATACTATTATCATGAAACTTTGTATAAATACACATTAGGGTATAATTAAACAAAGATCATGATGAAAATGTATCCCGGCTACCAACTTCATACTTCACTGATCATGGAAAAAAGGGGATGTAGTATGAGGTTTACCCTTAGGTTGAAGTTTTTTTTCTGTGAAGGATGTATGCTATTATCATGAAACTTTGTATAAATACACATTAGGGTATAATTAAACAAAAATCATAATGAAAATTTGTCCCGGCTACAAACTTCATCCTTCACTTATCATGGAAACAAGAGGCTCTCAAGAGCCTGTATCGCTCACCTGGACCATGGCTGACATAAATAAAAGGCATTTCCAATAGGAAAAACAAAACACAAAATTTAGCATACTTTTTTTCCTTAAAATTAAAGTGTTCTTGTTTGGTTTCCATGGCAACTGAAATCTCCACCATCCATTACAACCCATAACAGAACACCATTCAAAAAACATTTGGGCAGGGGTTCCCCTTATAATCAATGTAATACATATTGCTGAAATTAAAACATTCAGACCACAGTTCAAATCAAAATTCAAAAATTTGGGCAGAGGTTCTAATTGGACTAGTTATTTCTGAGAGGAAGATCTTTGAATGTATATTCCATAGGGTCCAATGTTAAAACTATGTTCCCGCTGGCGGCCATCTTGGATGAGGTACGGACCTGCCAGATACTTTTTTGGAAGGGACCATCTAAGGGCCATTGTGACTAAGTTTGGTTATAAATGGACTGGTAGTTTCTGAGAAGATCTTTGAATGTCTTTTCCATAGGGTCCAATGTTAAAACTATGTTCCCACTGGCGGCCATCTTGGATGAGGTACAGACCTGCTGGATACCTGTTTTAGAAGGGACCACCTAAGGACCATTGTGGCTTAGTTTAGTTTTAATTGGACTCGTAGTTTCTGAGAAGATCTTTGAATGTCTTTTCCATAGGCTCCAATGTTAAAACTATGTTCCCGCTGGCGGACATCTTGGATGAGGTACAGACCTGTTGGATATCTGTTTTAGAAGGGGAACATCTAAGGACCATTGTGGCTTAGTTAAGTTTTAATTGGACTTGTAGTTTCTGAGAAAAAGATCTTTGAATGTTTTTTCCATAGGGTCCGATGTTAAACTATGTTCCCGCTGGCGGCCATCTTGGATGAGGTACGGACCTGCCTGATACCTTTTTTGGAGGGGACCATCTAGGGACAGTTGTGACTAAGTTTGGTTATAATTGGACTCGTTATTTCTGAGAAGATCTTTGAATGTCTTTCCGATAGGGTCCAATGTTAAAACTATGTTCCCCGCTGGCGGCAGTCTTGGATGAGGTATGGACCTCCCGTATACCTTTTTTGGATGGGACCATCTAGGAACCATTGTGACTAAGTTTGGTTATAATTGGGCTGGTAGTTTCTGAGAAGAAGATCTTAGAATGTGTTTTCCCATGAGGTACGGACCTGCCGGATAAAATTTTTAAAGGGGACCACCCAAGGACTATTGTGACCAAAATTGGTTCAAATTGGCCAAGTGGTTTCAGAGATCTTTGAATGAAAAGTTTACGACGGACGGACGGACGACAGACGGCGGACAGACGCCAAGTGATGGCAATAGCTCACCCTGGCATAGCCAGGTGAGCTTAAAAGGGGGTAGTATGAGGTTTACCCTTAGGTTGAAGTTTTTTTCTGTGAAGGATGTATGCTATTATCATGAAACTTTGTTTAAATACACATTAGGGTATAATTTAACAAAAATCATAATGAAAATTTATCCTGGCTATCAACTTCATGCTTCACTGATCATGGAAAAAAGGGGTGTAGTATGAGGTTTACCCTAAGGTTGAAGTTTTTTTTCAGTGAAGGATGTATGCTACTATCATGAAACTTTGTATAAATACACATCAGAGTATAATTAAACAAAAATCTTCATGAAAATTTGTCCCAGGTACCAACTTCATGCTTCACTGATCATGGAAAAAAGGGGGTAGTATGAGGTTTACCCTTAGATTGAAGTTTTTTTTTTTATCTGTGAAGGATGTATGCTATTATCATGAAACTTTATATAAATACACATAGGATATACATAAAAACATAGGTAATCAACGATTACAAAGTTTGCCTCGTTATGGCACATGGACACAGAAACCCAAGTTGGCCAGGGTGCTCATTTACCATCCCTTATGCATGAATACAAAGGTTAGATGATCCTACCATGTACAGTTCCTTAGATCTGAACTCGGACGTAAACTTGAATGTAAGTCAATCATGCAGAAAATATAAGTCAAAGTGACCTAATTTTGTCTGGATGCTGACCTACCCCCAAAGATGCATGCACATGAAAGGTTAGATGATTGTACCATGTACAGTTACTTAAATCTGAACTCGGATGTTAACTTGAATGCGAGTAGATCATGTGGAAAATATAGGTAAAAATGACCTAATCTTGCCTGGATGCTTACCTACTGCCAAAGATGCATGCAAATGCAAAGTTAGATGATTGTACCATGTACAGGTACTTAGATCTGAACTCAGATGTAAACTTGAATGTAAGTCACTCATGTAGAAAATAGGTCAAAGAGACCTTATTTTCTTGGAGGCTGTGAAATAGCCCAAGATGCATCTGTACACAAAGCTTGATGACCCTACCCTTCATAGTTACCAAGATATATACCTAAATGCGGACGCGAACGAAGACGCGGACGTGGACGCCAGTCCTCCTCAACTTGGTTGGGGCGAACTAAAAAGAATAACAAATATTTAACCATGCCACCAACTTCATGAATCACTTATCATGAACTATAGCATTACTCAAAATAGGTGTGAGGCAGGGCATTGTGTCTGTTAGACACATATTCTTGTTACAATAGGTATTAACCAACTATAGAATTGTGAGATAGCCTTTAAATGAAACAACAAGATAAAGTTTGACTGTAATGATATGATGTACCGGTAAACCTGAAATCAATACATTAACCCCATCAGAAATTCAAAAATGACCATTTTACCTTCATTGTCCTTGATTGTTTCAAATGACATAATGCCAACTTCTGAAAATCATACACTTGAGTGTAAAAAGTCAAAATGTAAATAAGTTTATTAAAGGTAAGTTGTGTGTTCTTAAAAAGTTGTGAAAGTTTTTTGTTTCAATAACACATTCTTATTTTTTTTAAATCCTCAAAAATCACAGGAATTCGGGAAAATTAGTAGGCATGTTATAATATTTTATTTTTTGTTAAATTAAAAAATTAAACTACTTCTTTAAAAACATCCTTTTTTTCCAATAATTTCAGCAGACCATCATTGTTTACAATTGTCATTACACTTTAACAAAAACTATAAATTTTCCCTCAACATGGCAAACAAAGAAATGAATCATTTGTGATAAAACATATGACAGCATTACTCTAAACAACTCATTTATCTAGAGTACAAAGGAGTGTGGGTAAAGAGGTGGTATCTTCTATTTCAGAACATAAAGAATTGCAAGTATATGAATTTAATTTCAAACTTTGGTTTCAACCAATCAATTAAGCTTACAAATGTTTCTATGTCCTCAGCCAATCAAAATATTTTGATATATATTTTACACACAATGCACTAGTAGTTCAAACCCTAGATATAACAATAAAATTATGAATGATAACATTTTGTATTTTGTTAAAAATTAGGATACTTTCATAAGGAATTGTATTTATGGTGGTCATCAATTAAACTAAATATGTAATAAATGTAGGTACTGATTTTGTTATATCATAGGACACTTCTTTTCTGCAGCCATGCAAAAAACAGTAATATTCACATAAAAGCTTAAAAAAAGTAAGACTTCTTTTCATTTACATTTTTTTTTTGTATTACAAATATAATTATGCTACTTGCTGGGCTATACTGTCATGTTCTTATGAAATGGCACATCTCAATCTTTGCTTATACATATATATGGTACCAAAAATAAACCCATCTTAACTATTTCTTTGCAGGAGAAAATAATTGTGGATTTTTGGAGATTTTTGGTAATGCCCATCATTATTTGCTTAATAAAATATATCGGTGTTTATCATGTAACCTCAAGACAAACTACCGAAGACAGACGAATAAACTTACTAAATTCTAAGTGTTCAAATAATTCATTAATATATATGTTACAATACAGTTTTTATTAACGGCTCTTTTTAACAAAAAATATTAAAGAGTTTAATGCATTGATTTTGTTTCATTGGGAAATGAGGTAAAAAAATAGTTCTGACATGTAGATTATGATGCCAAACTTCCAACTGAAACTAAGATTTATATGCAGGTAGACAAGTTTTCAGGTAGGCATTTAGACTAGTCTGCAGGATGGTATATAAGCATAGTAAAGGCATATCTATAATGAAGTGCTGCACTTCATATTGGTAAATGTATGCAAGGTAAAGATAATGCATTTAATATTCTTAATAATACACTGTCAACATGTAATATATAAAAATAAATTTGTGAAATGAAAAGTCCAATGGGGTTGCTTTGTTGAATGAGAACTCCATTGGGATTACTTGTCAAATGTATGTAAACTAGGAGTGATCGAATTGTAATGAATATGTATATAATGTAATAAATGTACAACTAACTTTTCACCTTTGCTGTCATAACAAATAAAGTGGTGACACTCAAATAACAATCTTCATTTTCAATAAATACAGAATAGCATAAAATATATGGCATAATATGTATCAATCAACAACTAAGTATAAACAAAAATCCTGAAAATTTTAACCCCTGGTATCAGTTAAATCCAATTATGATATCGAATCAAATTAACTGATATCAGTATGTTAAAAAAAATAACCTACCAGTAATAAACTTGATTAATTCTAATCAATACTAACACTCTAAGCATTATTTTTGTAAACCTATTCATAAACCTATTCATAATACTGAGTAAAATGAAGAATTAAATACATGACTACCAGGACGAGGATATCTTTCCATATGACCAATTTAATCACAGTTAAATTAAATGAATGCTAAACTGATAATGCGAGATTAATTTAGGAACAAATTTAAGAATGCTTATGTCATTGAACACATCTAATTAATTTAAAATTAATGCAAATACTACATTAATAAAACAATAGGCTTAAAATGATATATTCTTTCCAAGTAAAATATAATAGAAACTTTACATTAACGAAAATGATTTGCAAGGCAAAGAAAGAATTTATTTTATAGAAGAGAGGAAGAAAACATGACATTTTGTATTTCATAAATGACATGCAAGTATACCAGTTTATGTTTCTCCAATCATTTCTTTTTTGGTTCCTAATTTGAAACTTTCCAGAATAAGAATTTCCATCCACATTTTTACTTGTTACATTTCATGGATTTGTTATTCAAATTTAAAAGCATCCATCTTCGCTAGCCAAGGGTTACAATCCGCTCCACTCCTCTTCACCCTTTGCAGATTAAGCTGGATTTCTGTAGCCTCCAATCCACATTTTTGATTGGTTGCAGTTATTCTTCAATGCAGCCAATCACTTTGCTTACATTCAATTTTTAAATATATATCATAACAATAAAACTTAAAATATGGTGTTTTGGTGATTTTTCTATTTTGCAAAATTCCCAATAAATAATCTTTAATTTTTACAATAAATCATACTGAAACTCTTACTTCAAAGGGAGATAATTTGAAACTGATGTTTCAAAAATGTGGCTTGATCCGCCAAGGGTAAAGAGGAGAGGAGCGGCTCGTAACCCTTGGCTAGCGAAGATGAAAAACATCTTGTATATCATAAAATGAAACAAAATCTCATAACAATTTAGTGCCATGAACTGCTTTAATTGTGATGTTTTATGGCCAAGTATATTATAGAGAGATCATACATTTAAGGCAAATAAAAAAATATTTAATCACCCCCATGTCAACAAATTTCTTATCAAATCTGACGATGTTTTAGATACTATGCAATTTTGATTTTGTACGAAAACATGAAACATGAAAATTCATGTTTTGTCATGTACACAGTGTAACCCAACAGGCATCGGCAGGGATTAAAATGTTTGTAATTATCATCAATTCAAAGCGTAAATTGGTGACAAATGACAAGTGACCGAATTTCTTGTCAACTGAAAGATTCTGAGCAATTTCTTATTATTAATGTAACAATGTTTCCACATCAAAACTTTTATACAAAGATTGAATAGACCCTTTCACGATTACTGCGGTCCTGCGATTTTGAGTGGAAAATAAAAACATTACCCGCAAAAATGACGTTGTAGGACAATTAATCAAGACGTCAACTATACTATGACATTGCATTTTACCCACTCAAAGGCATATAAGCGCATGTGCAAAGTTCAGGATCGCAGTTATTGTCAAAGGGTCCTATTGATTGTCGAAGGTATAAAGGTATTTGTTAATGATTATTCTATCCCATGTACTTCTTAAACCTATAATTATCTTTTAAAATATTTTTGAGTGCCGAGGTACAACTATATTATAACATAACATAGTGTAGAACAGAAAATTTTTGTACTGTCTTTTTTTTACAGTTTTCCAAACAAATTTCATTTTGCACAGTCTTGAATTAGCAGTTGTCAGTCTAACTTCTAAACCGAGCAAATTGCAAAAAATTATTCATGACAGTTTTATTTTCGCGTTTCATCCTTTAATGACAAAACAGCAAAAAAAAAAAATACCATGAAAATTTTCATGTTTACAGTAAAAAAAATATAAGAAACAAAACAATAGTCTGTAGGAGTCTAGTCATGTGACACCAAGAATACACAATGAAATTGCAATTAAAAAACATGGCAGAAAATGACATGTGAGGATTGTGTTTAAATTTCGTATATTTAAACAAATAAGTGTAGTGTCTTCAGATATTAGATTTATTTGTATGAGGTTTAGAAACAAGGGCAATACGAACATAAGCCAGCTTTACCACCGTTTCGAGTTCAAATAAATCTCATATTTATATATATTTATATACTACATGTATATTGTTTTAATACTGCAATCTTTAAATAGAACCAACTTTATTTTCAATGGCAAAAACATATTTAAATGTTAAATGTTACAATAATTCCCCAAATGGAACCTAGCTGTTTTTTTTCAGTGGGATATTGATTGCCTGACAACTACTTTGAAAGTTAAATTAATACCGACAAAATAGACCAAGATAAAATGTTAATACAATTCCATAAATGGAAATGCATTAATTTAATCTATAAATGATTGAAAAATTGCAGTATCTATTTCTAAGAATTATCTTTAAATTGTTCAAGTTTAGTGAAATAGGAATATTGAGCAAGTGTTGACGTCATTCAATCAAAATATATATACACAGAAGGCTGTCATTTTTGCCTTAAAGGCATGGCTTAAATGGTTCATACTGCTAGTAGATTTATAAACAATATCTTTATACGTACCCCCATAAATAACCCAATTGCAGTAAAATATCATGTAAAATGCAACTTCATGTACACAGAAGTTTAAAAATTCAACGAGACTTACAAACCCTATATGAACCAACACCTGATGATTTGAAAATTCGTGTAAATGTATGAATGATTATTATATGGAGGTCCCTTTTCCAAAATCCGGTAAATTTTTCTGCACTTTCCAGTTTCCCTGAGTGGGAAAATATTTTACAAAGACTCTTAAAGAGGCCTCCTTTTATTGTTTCACAGACTCTTTTTTCAGTAATTCCTGTTTCATGCTCGACCTCCTTTCCAGTTTTCACATACACTTTTTTGTCACGATCC
Source organism: Modiolus philippinarum (assembly GCA_002080025.1). Lineage (NCBI taxonomy): Eukaryota > Metazoa > Mollusca > Bivalvia > Mytilida > Modiolidae > Modiolus > Modiolus philippinarum. The sequence continues at coordinate 24,054 of MJUU01047413.1, read as the reverse complement.
TTTAATCCCGCATAATTAAAAATGCCAATCCCACTTAAACCCAATCAACACCCACTTAAATGTAAAAAAAAAAGTCATTACTCATTGTCAATTCTTTACTGCCCAACTCTAGCATCATATGCAGTGTATACTATACTATATCAATTTAATTTCATGGTCCCTCCAAATTATAGTTTTATTCTTTATAACTATAACATTTATAAAATAAAAATCTAATTCTATAATTGGACAATAAGGACGCAAAATTAGGCAAAGAATAAACATCTGATTGAAACAAAAAACATAAAAATTTACAAACCATATAAAAATGTGAATGTTCATAGCAAAAATATAAAGAAATACATATAGACAATTTTTACAAAGTAACAAGTTATGAGTACAAGATTTACTGCTTACAAAAAAGAAATGATCTAAAGCCTAATCCTGCTTGGTAGGCACAAAGATAAACAAATCATACATTATAGCAAGAATCTAACAAAACATTTAACACTTGATTCATCAAATGGTGTTTTATGCAACCTCTAAAATATCTCTGGGAAATGTCCCATGGTAAATCAAAAAATCTTTTACATTATACCTTTGTATTGGAATAAAGCCAGTTTCAGACCATTAAGATCCATCATATTCAAGACTTTCACTAAATTAAAATGTTTCAAAAAATGTCCTTGTACAGCATGCATAAATATCTCTTGACCAAAAAAATGTCCTGAAGCAGATGGCTGCATTTTTAATGCCTGAATTGATCATTTGTTGGTCAGTTCACAAGCAATTAGTACAGTTTGTATATAAATACAGTTAAGATCATAGGAAAAATTTAAAAGAAAATTTGTTCTATACATTATATCACAGTTCAAAAGGTCAAGCTGCCTATATTTAGGATGTGACAACATGCATCACATAATAATCATGGACGTAAGCAAATATAGCAATAGGCTGTCCAAGAATGAGTGATAACCACACTGCCATGTTGCCGTATTTACCATGCAAGTACTTGTTGACGAATAATGAAAATGGCACCTGAAAAAATACAACAAAGTTCATAATAAAATCAGTATAAAATAATCATAATATTTGTAAAAGTTGAACATTTCAGACAATATTTATTTCCCAACCATTCAGAACCTACTGTTTGTAATCTGACAAAAACTGGTTTTTAATAGACCATATCCTATTTCTGGTATTTAGATTCACCAGATGTTGTTTGTCTGCCTTACATCACAAACATGTCTGCCCCATGTGACCAATAATGTACTTCAAAAACATAATTTCATGACATTTAGATGATATGATGTTTTCTATAGTAATGTGTTGAAAAGTGGTATGATAAATCCTGATTACCATAGCTCGGATATGGTCCCTTACTTAAATTTCTAAAAAATCATCATATTTATTTGAACTTGCCTCTAATACATCCCCATTACCATAGCTTGGACATGGTCTTTTGCTTTATAGTTTCTAAAAATTTTATTTGAACTTCCCTATAAACTTTTAAAGCTTAAAATTTGTATCTAGGAATTCATTTTTTTCTGACAATTTTTGTATTCTAGATTATAAGATATATGTAGTTAAATGACTAACCTGTCCCAACATGGCAGAAAAAGCCCAAACTCGGAACATCCTTAATGGAACACTCACTAAAAACTGAAATGAAAATTAACCATTGTAAGCTAAAATAACGGTACCTGTAGACACTGTATCCAAATCATTATCTTGGATGTAATTATAAGAACTTTCAAATTACCTATCATTACTGGATTGATGTCCATCAAATTTATCTCAACACAAAAGAGTTCCTTTAAAGAAAGTATGCAAAGTACTTTAGATACAGATAATGACCATCCTTCCAGAGAAACAGTGCTTTACTTTTTATTTTGGTCAAATTTACTGCATTATTGTGCAATCTCTGTTTTGCCATGTTTTAAATTCAGGATTTAGAATTTTCTGGATAACCGTTTTGGCTTGGTACTTACCTATGCATGTTTGTCAACATTTTAAGGGGTATTCCAAAATTAATCTTATTGGGGTCTGAAAGAACTTATTAAAAGGGCCCACCATGCATACATTTTTTATAACTTTTTCTATGTATTACCACTGTTTTAAGTTACCAATATACCCATGACCTTTCAAATTTTAAAAGTTTAATAAATGTATTTGTATCTGGATGTGTATAACATCATTCCGGTGGTTTGTTTTAGTGACCTGGACTGGGATGCACAAACTTCAATTAAAGTTTATTGACATTTAAATTATAAGTGTAAATTAATTTGATTGAATCTGATGTTATGGATTTAATTCAAAATTGAATCAACTTAAATTGATGTTTGTGCAGCCCAGTCCAGTTGTAACAAGATATAATAACGGGCTACGCCGAGCGCAGCATGATACGACCGCAGCATGTCGAACAAGTGTAATTGAAAATGAATGAGGACACAGTAAAGAGCTTGATACAGTAATTAAATTGACACAATAGAGCTTGAATCAGTTGCAATTTTGGCCCCTTTGGCCCATTTAGCTCAGAAACGGGAAAAGCTATGCCAAATTTGTTGACTTACTACTGAAAGCTTATATCAAGAATCCAAAGAAAAAAATATGATCGAAATCCGATGAATAATAAGGATTTCAAATATTTCGAAAAATTACAATTTTGGCCCCTTTGACCCCTTGTGGTTCGAAAACGTTAAGAGCTACGCAAAATCCGCTGCTATACTACTGACAGATTGCATCAAGAGGAATCCAAAGAAAATAAATTCTATTGAAATACAATGAAAAATAAAAATTTCACATATTTCGAAAATTTGCAATTTTGGCCCCTTTGACCCCTTGTAGCTCGGAAACGGTAAGAGCTATGTAGAATCCGTTGACATACCACTGAAAGCTTATATCAAGAGGAATTCAAAGAAAAAAATCCCATCGAAATTCGATGAAAAATAAAGATTTCACATATTTCGAAAATTTGCAATTTTGGCCCCTTTGACCCCTTGTAGCTCGAAAACGGTAAGAGCTACGCAAAATCCGTTGACATATACTGAAAGCTTATATCAAGAGGAATTCAAAGAAAAAAATCCCATCGAAATCCGATGAAAAATAAAAATTTCAGGTAATCAGCAAATTTGCAATTTTGGCCCCGTTCGGCCCCTCATAGCTGGGAAAGGAAACAAGTTACCAAAAATATAAAAGTTGAGCAATATATTAAGTTTTCATAAGGAATCAAATGAAAAAAACTGCATCAAAATCGGACAAAAAATGAAAAAAATAGATTTTTCAGATTTCCCCCTTTTGGGACCCATTTATCTCATGAACGATACATGCGATGCGAAATCTGTTGACATACTACTGATTGGAAATTTCCTAAGGAGAACACTGAAAGAAACCCCATCAAAATCTGATATATAATAAAGATTCTACAATCAAATATGTGAAAACATCAAATATAACCCCTTTTGGCCCTTTTTTAAAAATGGGTGGGGCCCCAATGACCAAAACTATGCTATGCCTTCCTTTTGTACTAAGGAACATTGTGTTAAAATTTCATAAGGATTGATCAACTGGAACTTAAGTTATTGCCCAAAAACAAAAGTGTCTACAGACGACGACGACGACAGCACCATACCATTATCCGACCGCAAAAATTTTTGCGGTCGTATAAAAACTGTATCATATAAACATACCTCATGAAAAAATGCTGACATTGCAAAAACAGAAACTGATGCAAACATTTTAGAATATCCTCTCTTTACCAGTGGTTTATATAAATGTCTGTAAATAAAAAAAACTTTAATCAACATTACATCTTCATAAAAATATTTTTTCCTACACCAATACAGTAGACTCTTACAACAAAAGCTCCCCTCCCTACAAAGACAAAAACACATACATTGTAACATTATCATTGTAATTTACAGTAAAATGACACCCAAATTAGAGGCCCCTCCACTCAAAGGCCACAAAATTGAGGCAGTTGGGGTGGTCTGATTAATAGGACTACTATAAAGTCAATTAAAAGTCAAACTAGTATCATCTGAAAGTAAATACATGAAAAATTTACAGTTGAACTTTCATGGTCGGAACTGTAATAGCTCAAACAACATAGATGTCTCAAACCCTTTATTGTGGTCCCTTTGTTCAACTTTAAACCCAGTTTGACCTCAATATGAAAAAGAAAGGAAATGGGGTAAATTTCAAGAAGACAACATCCTATCTCCAGGTTAAAATGACCCCCCCCACAAAAAAAAACAAAAAAAAAACCAAAAAAAACCAAAAAAAACAACCACCATAGATGACTGTACTTATATATATATATATATATATTACCTAACACACCATCTGTGAACTGGTACATTCCATGTCTGCCAAAATTCATTAACTGTTTCTGCATTCCTGAAAAGAAGAAGATAATGTTTGTCATGTAAAGTTGTAAATATTCATCTTTAATACTTAGTTACACATAGCATCGACAAAATTTTAATACATAAATTGTATAGTACATTAATAGGGTCTGTAAGTCTCGTTAAATTTCGAAACATCCAGGTATATGATTTGTACCTGGAAGTTACATTTTTAACAAAAACATGTGACGTTTCAAGCAAAAACATTGAATGTCATAATCCTGCAGGCATGAAACATCTTCAAATTTTAATTTTATCATAAATTCTCGGTGTCACATGATGAGACTTAGAGACCCTATTTAAGGAGGTACATGACACAGAGGCACCAAAAAAAGTTGTCAATAAATTTTCTTGTAATTTTGAAAAAAACATTTTTCAACACGTAGTCTTTCCATTTCTAAAATAAAAAGAATATGTCACCCATCTAATTTTCAAGATATAAACCTTGAAAATTTTACATTTTTATATTGAAATATATAGAAAATCCCAGAGTAATCCTTTCTTTTCAATGTTTAAAAAATATTTTCCAATGAAAAGCTCTGATTTTTTTTATATAGTGTGTCTTTTTNTAGGATCATGTAACCTTGCTTAGGCATGCAAATGCGATGTCAACATCCAGTCAAGATTTTGTTACTGTGACAAAGTGCCATAACGAGGCGAACTCTGTAATCGTTGATTACCTATGTTTTTTATATAGTGTGTCTTTTTCCATGTACTTTTCATAAACATAAAAAAATATGTAGGTCACCCAGTTTGATTTTCAGCAATTTTCAAAAAACTTGATCTGGAGGCAGGTTTCAATTTTGGCGGGAAAAATTTCCCGTACTTTTTACCATACAATGTAACTTCATTATTTTCTTCAAAGTTAATGTTCCTGAATATGCTATATACAATATTTACAGGATATTTAACAGTATTTAAGACTGGTATTTGTTGTAAAACGGAAATTAAGTCTTTTCTTCTTGGAGAGACATAAATTAGGGCCCCGCCACAAAGATTGGTGGATGCCCTACAGTTATCAGTCTGTCCGTCAGTCCGAAACAATCGTTTCCGCGCTATAACTTTTTTCTCTTTTGAGATATCTTTTGATACTTTGCATATGGATTAATCACCTCAAGGTGGCACCCTAGAGTACCATGGTTTTCGACCATTGACCTTGACCTTTGACCTCAAGGTCACATGCAAGCTTTTTCAATAACAAAATCGTGTCTCGACTATCCCTTTTCTCTCTTTTGAGATATATGATTTTGATATTTAGCATGTGGATTGATCACCTCAAGGTGACATGTCACAAACCATGGTTGGGGACCCTTGACCTTGACCTTTGAGCTCATGGTCACATTCATGCTTTTTCAAATGTTGTGTCCGAACATTATACATTAATGTTTTTTTTGGATATCAGTCATTCAAGGTCGGATAAGCAGATGATTTTCACATGCATTGCCATTTTTCACCCTTGTCCTGATTGTGATTATAGTCCTAGTAAACAATGTAGACATCTTCTGGTAAAGCGCGAACTAGATAAAAACATCTAGTAAAGCACTCAGTTAATTATGTCAGAAGAGTGGTCGAGGGGAGCAATTATAATGTACTATGCAACAATAGTAGTATATATGTGGTTTTCAATTATGATCTGAGGAGATGCTATTGTATTAACTTTTTATTTTATGCCTTCGCATTGGACGAGGTGCTATTGTACTAACGCATTTTTAGTGCTTAGCATTTGACAAGGTGTTTTTTTTGCCATTCTTTCCAAGGCTTTGTTTTTTGTTTTTGTTTTTGTTTTTTTTTTGGTTGTTGTTTTTTTTTTGCTGTTCTAACAGCTCGTATTTGGTACTTTTGTCGTATAAAAATGTCCGTTTCCTTTGGGTTGTTTGATTAACTCTTGTGTATTACGTTAGTATTTATTTGTCTTCATTTGTGATACCCTCCCTTAACTCTGTTGGTATCCCAACCGATCTTAGTTATCTCCCTTTGTTTTGTATACTCTGGAGTCCATTTTTTGTCTTGTCCTAACGTTACCGCAGCTTTTGCATCTGTGTATTGTTTTACCCCGTTCTGTATTGATTTTCTGGTGCATTTCCTCCATTGTTTCCTGTATCTATATGCTTTTATTTCCATTAGGCAATAAATGATAAATATAGAATATAGGACCTTTTGTTTTTGATACAGACTAAATCTACAAATTTGCAATTTTGGCCCCGTTTGGCCCCTAACAGCTTGGAAAGGAAACAAGTTACCAAAAATCTATTAATTGACCACTAAATTAATTTTTCATAAGGAATCCATTGAAAAAGAACTGCATAAAAATCGGACTAAAAAAGGAAAAAAAAAATCATTGCAGAAGGAATCAAAGAAAGTCACAGTCAAGTTATCTCCCCTTCCTGATTTCTTACAATAATTACATCCCTTCATGCACATCTCCATATAGTGTCCTTCCTTTGTCTAAAGTTTCATTAAAATCCTTCAAGTGGTTTTAGACATGTTAGAGAAGTTGAACCTTACGAGGTTACCCATACATAGGGAATCAACGAAAAGTCGAAGTCAGATTATCTCCCCTTCCTGGTTTCCGACATTAATTGTATTCCTTCATGCACATCTCCATGTAGTGTTATTCTTTTGTCTTAAGTTTCATCAAAATCCTTTCAGTGGCTTAAGAGGAGTTGTGCTTACCAGGTAACCCATACATAGGGAATCAACAAAAAGTCAAAGTCAAATTATCTCCCCTTCCTGATATCATTTATTAAGTTCCATCTCTTATAGTATGAGTGCTATGATGGGCCGAAACAACACCCCTGCGATGTCAAGTGTTGTTCCAACACCTTATTTCCGGTCAACATGGCTGAATATGGCTTCAATTTGGGCTACTTCCTGTTGAACATGCGCAGTAAAAACACTTCGTGTTCCGGTCACATGACTTCCGCATCCAGTCGCGTGACTTCCAGTCTAAGGCACTTCTGGCGACATCATTTCCGGTACCACCACAGCTCCATCACCTTAAATACTAACCGAATCTTCCCTATATACTACTAACAAAGTACAATAGTAAAGTGCATTCTGATGTCAAGGAAAAAACTCTTCTCATGTATTACAAAAATTGTCTAAATAATTCAAGTTCATTGTTTTCAAATGCCGCTCAAATGTTGGGGGGAATGAAAACCAGAGGCTCCCAGGAGCCTGTATCGCTCACCTGGCTTTCAGTTGCCACAATCAAGGTAACATTGTAAGTTATACAGTTGATCTTCAGTTTCTCAAACTTTCGTAGCTCAAACACCTCCAATATCTTGAACTGTTTTAAAAGTCTGATCATGTTTTACTATATTTCTTTGTTGGGCTTTTTTGACAAAAAAGTTCTTGCTAAGGACCACTTTCGACACCAGTTTTGAAGTCGAGATGTCATTTTGTTAATGGCAGTCAACAAACATTTTTCAACATCGGTACTGAAGTCGCAACATCAATATCTACTTGGAAATCAAATTTCATTGAAATCGGACAATGTAGAATTTTCCCGCCTTTTTTGGCGGCCATTTTAAAAATGGCGGTCAACAAACAATTTTTAACATCAGTTTTGAAGTTATGACATCAAGACCGATTTGGAAACCAAATGTCATTGAAATCGGACATTGTTGAATTTTCCTGCCTTTTTTGGTGGCCATTTTGAAAATGGCAGTCAACAATTTTCAACACCGGTTTTGAAGTCGCAACATCAATATCTATTTGAAAACCAAATTTCATTGAAATCGGACAATGTTGAATTTTCCCGCCTTTTTTGGCGGCCATTTTGAAAATGGCTGTCAACAAACAATTTTCAACACCGGTTTTGAAGTCGCAACATCAATATCTATTTGGAAACCAAATGTCATTAAAATCTGACAATGTTGAATTTTCCCGCCTTTTTTGGTGGCCATTTTGAAAATAGCGGTCAAGGAACAATTTTCAACATCAGTTCTGAAGCATGGCAAACATTTCATCAATTAACACTTAACCTTCATCTTCTATAGTTTTGGAAAATGAAAGATGAAATATATGAAAATTTTAAAAATTCGGTGAAAAAAGGGCAATAACTCCTACAAGGGTTTATGGATTTCTTCAAAATTTCAGGGTGGGTAGATCTTGATATGCGGAACATTTTTGCAATTTAAAGTTGACCTCTTTCTATCTGTTATGGTTTTTCAAATAAAAAATAAAATAAATTAAAATTTTGAAAATTTTACGGAAAAAGGACAATAACTCCAAGACGGGTTATCAGATTTTCTTCAAAATTTCAGGGCGGGTAGATCTTGCCATGCTGATAATTTTTACCCCGTCAGATTTTTGATATCTGTAACGGTTTTCGAGTTATTTGCAAAATACAGCAATTTACCCCTATGTTCTATTTTTAGTAACAGCAGCCATGTTGTTTGACCCTCGGACTAATTGAACACAATTTTGAAACTGCATACCCTGGTGATGATTCAGGCAAAGTTTGGTTACAATTCGCCCCGCAGTTTCAGAGGAGAAGATTTTTGAAATTGTTGACGGAGGGACGGACGGACGGACGACGGATGCAAAGTGATGGCAAAAGCTCACTTGGCCTTTTAGGCCAGGTGAGCTAAAAACCTTTGATACTACATTGTATAGTTTTGTGTTAAGTTTCTATGCATTAAGCTCCTGTTTCATGAAATTCAAATCAGTGGTTTAGGAGGAGTATAGTGGATACCAGGTGGTCACCATATGGTTTGCATTGAGCTAAAATGACAAAGTCATGTCAAAAATTTTGGAAAAGAAATTAATTTATTAGAAAAAAAAACGTGTAGTGCACATCTACAATATATATAGGAGCTCCTGTATAAGTTCCATGAAATTCCAATCAGTGGTTTAGGAGGAGTTGTAGATTCCAGGTGGTCACCATCTGGTTTGCATTTGGCTAAAATGACAAATGTAAATAAAGGGCTACGCCGAGCCCAGCATGATACGACCGCAGCATGTCGTCCACTGAAAATTGAAAAAGTGTAATTTAAAATGAGTATGGACATAGGAAAGAGCTTGACACAATAATAAATGGACGCAATAAGGAGATTGACCAAGTAATTAGCTGGACACAAACTAGGGAAAATAAAAATTAGCGCTTATGACTCATAATGATTCCTCTTTGACCCTCTATAGCTCAGAAACGGTAAGAGCTACGCCCAATCCATTGACATGATGCTGAAAGCTTATATCAAGAGGAACCAAAAGAAAAACATCCCATCGAAATGCGATGAAAAATAACAAGAGGCTCTCAAGAGCCTGTATCGCTCACCTGGGCCATGGGTGACACATACAATCAAAAATAATAACACCAATGTTTAAAGGTCTCGATTTCAAGTCTCTTATTACACATAACCAACTGTCACCTCTAGTAAAGAAGACCATCTAAGGACCATTGTTCAAATTGACTATGTGGCTTAGAGAAGATCTTTGAATACCTTCCCATAGGGTCCAATGTTAAAACCAAGCTCCCCCGTTGGTGCCCATCTTGGATATGATGCGGACTTGCCGGACACATTTTTGAAAGGGGACCATGTAAGGACTATTTTGATCAAGTTTGGTTCCAACTGGCCAAGTAGTTTCAGAGCAGATGATCTTTAAACACATTTCCCCATAGGGTCCAATGTTTGAGTACGTTCCCTGCTGGCGGCCATCTTGGATATACAATGCGGACATGGCACACACATTTTAAGAAGGGGACCAACTAAGGACCATTGTGACCAAGTATAATTCCAATTGGCCAAGTACTTTCAAGTACTTTCAGAGGAGAAGCTCTTAGAATATGTTTCCCAATAGGGTCTAATGTTAAACTAAGTTTCCGCTGGCGGCCATGTTGGATGACACAGACTTGCCGGACACATTTTCGAAAGGGGACCACCCAAGGACTATTCTAACCAAGTTTGGTTACAATTGGCTCTGTGTCTTCAGAGAGAAGATCTTTGAATACCTTCCCATAGGGTCCAATGTTAAAACCAAGTTCATTGCTGGTGGCCATCTTGGACATGATGCGGACATGCCGGACACATTTTTAAAGGGGGCTATGTTAGGACTATTGTGACCAAGTTTGGTTTCAATTGGCCAAGTAGTATCAGAG
>MJUU01047407.1:147007-159656 GCA_002080025.1 Modiolus philippinarum | reverse complement strand
CCTTAGTATTTTAGAGGGGTTTGAATTTTGATAAAAACAGTAAATTTCCATAAAACGCAAGGTAAATTTTTCATGTCAGGCAAGTCTAACTATTGGGCTGGTGAATACCCTCGGGGACCTCTAGTCCACCAGCAGTGGCATCGACCCAATGGTTTCAAAATACAAAAATACCGAGGTTGCAGAAAAAACAGTAAATTTCGTTATGCTGTACACGTGTTTCAAGGAGTAACCTCTCATCACACAACAGTCTTGAAAGGTAGCACAACAGTCTTGAAAGAATTTGTCAGGACCTCACTTTGAATGCCTGTAACTTTGATATTAGTTAATATATTGTGACAAATGAGGTATCAAATTAAAGTAAAAGGATTGAATTGACTCTTAATACACATTTCAAAATTATTCCCTTTTAGTATCAGAGTCTAAATTTCTATATTTGGCAAAAAATTTGGATTTTTACATTATATTTTTAAAACCAAAATAACGTTTGCAGCTTTACAGGTAGCTGAATTCCGTATCCTTTTTCTGAAAGAACTACTCAAATGCTATAAAACCGTGTCTCAGATTTTTTATATAAGATGTAGTTTGAAAATTAATTAAATTTAAATTTTCACTCGGAGAAGTAATTTTAAAACCAGGCAAACAATTGAATCATTTTCCTTTCATTTGATACCTGATTTGTCAATGTATCTTTACTAATAACAAAGTAACAGGCATACAAAATACAAAAATACCAAAGTTGCAAAAATGAACAGCATTAAAATCAAATGATATGGGAAGCCATAATCAAAAAATTGTAAACAAAGAAGTACTCATTACTAAAAAATATCTAAATAGGAAGCCAAATCCAGTACTAAGGACATCAAAGTCAGGGACTGACGCTTTGCTTTGAAAAGACTGTTGAAAACTAAGGAGTATCTCCCTCATGCAAAGCTCTGTCCTTAGCTGATTTTGGCTTTACATTTAGATCACATTGGTTATTTGTTCTCTATCAGTTTTTAAAGATCTTTGAGTTTATGGTCTTCCAAACATTTAGATTTTATCTGCACTGAAGAGACATAAGTTGTCGAAATGCGCATATGCAAATTCACAGTAACTTCGGTATTTAGTTATTTGTGCTACCTTAAATAACTTCGTTTGGAACCATGAACTATAACAATTGCGTTTCAGCATTTCTTTACTTTTTATTTTGGTAGACAGTACCCGGCGGCAGACGACACTGAGTGATGCACTGCGGGATTATTTTATTTTAATGTTTTTATAAAGAGAGACGATAAATCAAGATGAATTATGATACGCTATATTGGACTAAGCCCATATGACCCCGTATTGGACTAACCCAATATGGAAAAAATTATACTGGCATACTTAAGGTCATATTGCCATACTTTGTCATTCGTATTGAATTAGCAGTTTTAAACATATTAAGTCAAATACACATAAGTTAATTAATAATATATATTATTACGGAAGACTGCACAGAAACAGAGATATAATTATAATTTTCAGCCATTGTAGGTGTTTCCTGTTATCCATTTTTTAACATATAGTACTCGACAAAACCTGGAAAGAGATAACCTTACTCTCATTCACGAGTATGTGAGATTTTTCTTTTTCGTACACATATTCGGTATACCAAAAATTCAAAAGTGGGAGAAACGTGAACACACCGGTTCATTCCCATTTATCCAACTTTTTAATAAAATATACATTACAGGTAAAAATTAAAGGTTGGATAAGTGGGAAAAGATAATATTACTAAACCAACAATCACTAATTAGAGCTTGGGTCAAGTGTTGGACAAAAAATATGCCAGAAAATTAAGTCCATGTGAAAATTAGACTATATTATATTTATTTTATGTATAGCTATAGTATGTAGTGAAATTGCTGGAATTACTTAGGTTTTTTATCAGTCACCATTTTGAAACTTTTGGTCTTCGTGCTTTGTTTTTAGTTCGTTTGTTTTTGTTTTTGGAGTTTATTTTTTTTTTATTTCTTTGATTGTTGTTTATTTATTTTTATTTTGCAGAAGCTTTGCATTTATGGTCATATTTTACAAAATTTTTTAAAAATAAATAAATAAATAATTTTCATTTGTTTATTCATTTGTTCTCATATAAATCAGACATGATTACAACATTGACATAAACAAGTTTCATTTTATATATCAATACATATAATAAAGGTATAATGAATATAGTAACATTTCATATGTTTATAAAAAGCACTAGTTACACACAAAGCAAGATATACAGAGAACAAAACAAATTATTGAATACAAATGTTACATTACTGGAGTTTCAATATGTAGAACACGTTATATGAACGCGAAAGTTAGCATAACTAAGGAAAACATAGGTTATCCTTAGTTATGCTCACTTTCGCTTGCCATAACGGTACACATCTACTTCTCCTTGCTCAAGTCGTTGTTTCTGTTGTTAAAATTACAAGTTAAGGGACTTCTGGAACAGTGTTCAAACTTAACAACATGTGATTAAGCATAATTTTTGTAATTGTTTCATTCACCTTTTGTTCAATCATGCAGATATTTTCAGATTCAAAATCTATCATTATTGCAGACTTTTTTTAAAGGATGAATAAAATTTGCCTCTGGTTGAATGTTCCATATCTGTAGCGCCCTTGACAAAACTGGTGAATTAATCTTTGCTTTATGTATTATATAGGATTTTATATCCATTCAACTAATTGGAAGTTGGCACTGCCACAGAAATGGAAAACCGGTGTCTTCTAATATCTTTTTTTTTTTGGAAAATCGAACCATTTATAGAATATCTTCCAGATTTGTGTAATTTCACTATTAACTGAAATAATATTCCAGACAGTTTGTCAGTGCCACTTTAAAGAATTCATGGCCAATAGCACAATACTTTAATTTTTATCAAAATTTGTAAAGGTAATATTACAAAATTTGCCCTTTTCACTCAAAAAAGCTATATTTATTGATCCTATTTTAAAAAGTTTTTTTTATTCTTTTTTTCGTTTTGTTTGTTTGTTTGTTTGTTTTTTTTTTGTTTTTGAGTTTTTGTTTTGTTTTTTTTTTTCTTATTCATTTATTTGCTTCTTTTATAAAATTGTGATTTTGTTTTTTATTTTATTGTCTGTACTTAAATTTAATTCAGAATCTAGCAACTTATCACTTCTTTAAGTTGTCAAGAATTTTATCCATATTCTTTAAATTAAATTAAAATTTACACATTGTACACGACTTTTTACTTTTCTAAATTTTGATCCATGGAACAATTCTTTGTTGATTAATTTGCTACACCATTAGTCTCAAGTACTAAATAAACATACCTCTAGGCAAATTAAATTAAATTAAAAGTTGGATATCTGGGAATAGTGATTTTTTAAAAAGTTGGATAAATGGGAAGACACCATTCGTTTAGTGTCTTTGAAATAAACCTTTCAGCTAATCCCATACAACTTTTATTTGTTGTCACTTAACGTTGTTTGTACATAAAGTCACGCGAAATTCATATTTTCATTATAACACACTCTTTTTTAGCTTAATTAATCAGTCAACATATTTCTTTGCACGAGGTTTGTTTTAGGATTTGCATCATATCTTTTTCTTTAACATCAACACATGGTAAAAAAGGCAACCGTTTTTTCTCGGCCTTTTCTGCCAATTCACAGTATTGCAATGCATTCGGAATATGATTGTTACGGGCATGTAGCTCTGCCAACATATAATAAGCATTTGGAAACTGCTTATCGCAGTCTGGAGCTATATTTACAAATTCTAAGAAAAGTTTGATGGCTTTATCTGTATCAAAGCTCATGTGAGAATACGCAATTCCGTATAAGGCGCTGTAATTTGAACGATCTAAATCGTAACATCTTTGAAACGAATCTTGTGCTCTTTCTAGTTGGTTTGTTACAATATACCTACTGCCTAAAAGATAATAGACGTCGATAAGTATTCTTTTAATCATTGGATTTTTATCACTTACTAATCTGGAATTTAGTTTATGTCCAAATTTTTCGAGAGTTCTGATAAAAAGTTTACTGAATTCATAGTCTGACATTTTTAGAGTTTCTGATGTATTTGCATGCTTTCGGATTATCAACAAAATTTTGACATATTCTGCCGATTCGTCGTTATGTTTAATCTTCAGGTACTGGTCGACGAGGTCAAACGTCTCTTCTGGTGGTCTGTTTGGTTCAAATAAACTATTTTCATTGATATGACCGAGAGCTATATGCTCAAATGCAGGTTTGAGACAATCGCAGTCATTTCCATTCTCCACCGTATCCTTCGGATAAAGCCGAATTATTTTTGAACCTTCAGAAAAATTCGAGAATGCTTGTAAATATCGCTGGGCGGTCGGAGAATTTGGATAAGCAGCAAATTCTGCAGGACAATAAATATTCGTTTTAGCAAAGACACTTCCCGCATCATGAGAATGTTTCACATGTAGTTTGAACGTTTTCTGAAGAAACGATTCAATTTGATGCATGTTTCTCAAACTTGTCTGTCCAGCCAACGTTTTATTATATACTGTTGTACACCTAAAAATGAAAATAAAAATGGCATAGCGAGTTTTACAGATAAAAATTTGAAATACAATACCGTTGAATTACTACCGGGCATTACCTAAATGTAAGGTGAAGTCCAGTTTAGCCGACCATTTCTTTTGCCTGTACCATTGCGATTTACAATTCTTCTGGTGGTTTCGGTTAATGTTACTGTTTGTTAATGTTGTTAATACCCTTATTTAGGAAAATTCATGTTGAAACAAACAGCAAACTAACTAAATGGGATACAGAAGCGTAGTAGCGCCCCACAACTTTTTTTAAAATAATTTTGCGTTTGAACGTAATGTTTGCATTATATCGCAAAGTTTGTGCTTTTTTACGCAAAGTTTATTTTAAATTGATAGATAATGTATTAGGTCCATCAAATTCGAAATAAGAGTAGTGTACTGGTGTATACGGATAAAAATTTGATTTAAAATAGTTTCGCCATACTGGGAAAGATATTTGCTTAAAATTTTGAAAATGCAAATAGTGAAGAGAAATAGTTTATGAAACATTTAATGGTTACTTTATTAATGTTTTTTACCCTAAAGGGTTGACAACATATGAATACAGAAACAAACAGTTAATAAATAAAAGATGTTTCGAACGAGTTTAATACCAGTTGTAAAGATTTTGTCCTTTAATTTAAAAAAAAAATATGTTTTTTCTGTTTAAAATTGTAAATGATTTTATTACAGTTTTGCGATATAGTACAAAAAAATTTATAAACCGAAATTCAAGTCTATTGAAACATTTGACATTATATATATGAGGAATAACATTGAATGACCGAGCACACCTTGAACCATCTTTTTAAATTTTTGTAATCCAACTAATTTTCGCGAGCAATTTATTTTTGCTATTTTAGCGAGCGTAAAAAATATCTCAAAATAAATGGTCGCGAATATTTCTGACCATAATACAAACTGAACCTCGCAAAAACTAATCGCCGTGACCCTGACCAGGTGGAAGCAACGCAAAATTAAATATCCTCGAAAATAAGTTGGTTGGCAGTAATTTTTGTCCTATTTCCTTTCCAATTTAAGATTGTGGTCATGAAGTTATTAGACTACCTGTATTGGGTTTCATTTGTTTATAATATATGTGGGGATACGAGACAGAGAAAGGGGATGTTTGAGTACCAATTAGCCGGTTTAACCCTAACACTGGTTCTGGTTATTGCCGTTACCAAGTCCGGCTGTAAGAATATCAAAGTAAAAGAGACTATGAGTTTTAATACAAACTATTGCAAAAATGGGATATTCTTTATAAATGATTTAATGATTTTAAAATTTTACAGAGTTTTTAGATAAACATGGAGGTATTCTTTCCACCAATTTTATTGAGTTTTATGGCATTCTTAATGCAATTCCAGTAGATTGGAAGAGAAACCTGGTAGGGAAAAAAAAGTGGACATTGTTATCAGTAGTTTTATTGAAAAATTCAAACATCCAAAGAAACCTAGTAAATATTTTTATAAAGCATCCCTGAGAAAATAAAGGAAAACCTCAAATCTTAAGATAAATGGGATAATATACTTGGCTTAAATATTGAAAATTGGGAAGGATTTTTTTCATTACTCTTTTCTATAACCTGTTATACACTTCTGCAAATTACTGCATAGAATACTTCCAACAAATAACTTTTTGTTCGAATGTAAATTAAAGGAAACAGAACTATGTACTCTTTGGTTTGAAACACCAGAGACATTAATTCATTTATTTTGGGAATGTTATTATTCAAAGAATTTCTGGTTGTCCATTTGTAGCCTTCTTGAAAATCATAATTTGATTATAAATGTTAATGTTTCAAACATAATTTTTGGAATGGCTGCAAATGGAGAACAGAGCAACGATGTTCAAAATGTTCTTCTTATTTTAAAATACTATATTTATCTGTGTAGATGCATGAACTCTGTACCTCACACTCAAGGGGGTATAGAGTTTTTGAAATACTATATGCATATCGAAAAATTTTCAGGTGTATACTTGACACATGCACTAAGAGATTTTATACGTAAAAAGTGGTTACCACTTGAAGTTCTTCTCAGTGGCTAAGTGCAAATTTTTTGGTTTACTAATAATATAAACTACAGTTTCTCATGCTTTCTCCTTTCTCTTATCAAATTTATATGTTAATATATGTTTTGTGTGTTCATTGTATCTGTACATGATTTATTTTGTCATGTTTTTTTGTTTTCATTATTGTGTTTATGTACATAATTGTGTAATGTGACAATTGCAAAAATAAAGAATTACAAAAAAGTCCGGTTGTCCTAAATTCGTTTACGTTTGTCTTTTGTCTTATTTATGTTTTCCTGTACAGATTGTTGCATGTAATTGCAATTTTCAGCCATTTTAGATATATCTGTTATCTCTTTATTCAATTTTCACATAGAATCCTTGTGGAATGAGACGCGGTGCTTCGACAGGTGTAGCGTCTCCTTCAACGCCTGCATCATGTGAGATATTATAATTATTTCCAAATTAATAAAAGTCGGAGCAAGACAACCTAGTGATGCAAAGTTTCTGTCATATTTTAAGCGAAATATTGATAGTATTGTATCTATCAAAAAAAATATATATATCTAATAACTAAATACCGAAATTACTGTGAATTTACTTTCTGCATATGCGCATTTCGACAACTTATGTCTCTTCAGTGCAGATAAACGTTTGGAAGACCAGAACTCAAATATGTTAAAAAACTGATAGAGAACAAATGACCAATATGATCTATTTTGTTATGTGGTAGAAATTACCAATAAATTATTGTAAATTGAAGTCAGCAATGATAAAACAAAATTGGCTCAAATTAACTTTTTAATCACACAAAAATAATTATTTTACAAATTGGATACAAAATATAACTTATCTGACAATAATGAAGTCCAAGTAATAATCCAAATGAATAGTTCACTTAATTCCACCAATTAATGTCCAATAGAATAATCCTAATAATCCTCACTAAATAGTTGAATAAATTCACAATAATTGATGTCGATTTCCAATACAAAAGATGTGCGTGATAATCCTGTATAAACTTTTCAAACTGACTGACTCAACCCTTTTCAGCTACCCTACTTATATACATTTATTATTTCTAGAAAATTCTAGCGACAAGATGCGACTGCAACATTCTAATCAACTGAAAATCACATGACTAAAATGATTATGTAAGGGAAAGATCTAGAAAATTCTATATGTTAAAATCTGAATATAAATTCTAGAATATTCCACATGTTCTAAGGTGTAATAACCTTGACCATTGTTTATTGTAAACAAGTTACATAACTAGGCCAAACAAATTACATCATATTAAGGCCTTACAAAATAAAAACAATCAATACAATGTATTATAGAATATGTACAACATTTAATTACCTATAACACCTCCCCCCCCAAAGAAAATGTTTGAATGCAATGAAAAACATTTAAAATAAACAATGAGGTGTTATGAAATTTATCAAACTCTTGACAATGCGTCTGCAATGACATTATCTTTTCCTTTAATATGTCTTATGTCTAGATTAAAACCTTGCAAAGTCAAACTCCACCTCAAAAGTCTTTGATTTTTATCTTTCATTTTATGAATTTAAGAGGGTTGTGATCAGTATATACAATGATAGGCTCAATTGAAGCTGTAACATAAATTTCAAAATGTTGTAAAGCAAAATCAGAGACAAACATTCTTTTTCATTTGGGGAATAATTTCTCTGGTGTTTATTAAATTTTCTTGAAAAATAACAAATTGGATGGTCTATACCATCTTTACCTTCTTGTAATAAAACACCGCCAGCAGCAACATCACTGGCATCTACTGCTAACTTAATTTGACATTCAAAATTAGGTGTTGCTAAAACTGACGCACTTTCTAGGATGGCTTTTAGTTCTTCAAAAGACTCATCACAACTTTTAGACCAAATAAACTTTACATTTTTTCTCAATAGTTTAGTCAAAGGTTCTTTAACTGAAGAGAAGTTTTGACAAAATTTTCTATATTATCCAGCCATTCCCAGAAAACGCATCAATTGTTTCTTATTCTCAGGTTTAGGAAAACTAGAAATAGCACTTATTTTAGCATCAATAGGTTTTACCTGACCCTGACCTACGACATGTCCTAAATAATTAACATAAGCACATCCAAATTCACTCTTTGAGAGGTTGACTGTTAGCATAGCACTGCTTAAACGTTCAAAAAAAAGTTCGGAGTATCTGAAAATGTTCTTCCCAAGTGTCACTATATATATGAATGTCATCAATGTTTGCCTCACAACCGTCAATTCCAGAAATAACACTGTTGATGAGACGCTGAAAAGTTGCCGACGAATTTTTCATACCAAAAGCCATCACTTTGTATTGGAATAGTCCATCGGGTGTAACAAAAGCGGAAAGTTCTTTTGCACGCTCTGTAAGAGGAACTTGATAAAACCCTTTTAATAAGTCAATTTTTGTAATGTATTTAGCATTTCCAATTTTGTCAATACAGTCATCAATGCGCGGAATTGGAAAAGAGTCAGTTTTTGTAACACTGTTTAATCTTCTATAGTCCGTACACATACGATAATTTCCATCGGGTTTTGGCACTAGAATACAAGGCGAGCTTCAATTGCTTTTGCTAGGTTCAATAAAGTCATTTTTTAACAAATACTGAATTTCATCATGCAGGTACTTTTGTTTGATCGGATTCAGTCGATATGGACGCTGCTTAATCGGTACTGAATCACCAACATCAACGTCATGAAATATTTTATCAGTTCGTGTCGGAATGTCCGGAAACAAATGTTCAAAATCACTGAGTAAGTGTTTTAACTGTTCCTTTTGAATCGTTGGTAAATGTTGAAGTTTCGAATCCAAATCTTGTAGAATCTGTGAATTTTCCAGCCTCCGTGTGATAGATGGCGAATCAATCTTTTCACAAAAATCATTTTCAGAATTGTCAGGGTCTACACTAACTATCTTTACAGAATGTACAATATTTGTGCTATATTTCTATCTATATAAGGTTTTATCATATTAACATGACACAACCTATTAGGTCTACATCTGTCAGGTGTTTTAATAATATAATTTAAATCATTGATTTTCTTTCCAACAATATATGGGCCAAAATATCTGGCTTCAAGTGGCTTTCCAGGAACAGGAAGTAAAACAAGTACTTTATCACCAGGGTCAAAATTACGTTTTACAGAATTTTGGTAATACTTAGCTTTCATAGATTCTTGACTAGATTTATGATTTTTATTGGCAACTTCACAAGGTTTAACAAGTTTAGTGCGAAAATCTGAAACATAATCAAGGAGATTTAAGTGGTCTTTTTCATCAGATAATATTTTCTCGCTTAAAAGTTTGAGTGGACCCCTAACTGTATGTCCAAAAACTAACTCAAATGGACTAAAACCTAATGATTCCTGGACTGCTTCTCTTACAGCAAATAAAATAAAAGAAATTCCTTCATCCCAATCTTTCTCTGTGTCAAAACGATAGGTCCGCATCATATTTTTTAAGGTTTGATGAAATCGCTCTAAGGCGCCTTGACTGTATGGGTGATATGCAGATGATCTATACTGTTTAATGCCTAATTAATACATTACTTGCTGAAAAATGCCTGACATAAAGTTTGAACCTTGGTCTGATTGAATGGATTTAGGTAGCCCGAACAAAGTAAAAAATTTAGTTAAAGCCCTAACTATAGTTTTAGTCTTTATATTTCTTAAAGGAATAGCTTCAGGGAACCTTGTGGATGTACACATAATAGTTAACATGTACTGATTACCAGATTTAGTTTTTGGTAAAGGACCTATACAATCTATTAGTATTCTACTAAAAGGCTCCTCAAAGGCAGGTATTGGCTGAAGAGGTGATTTTGGAATAACTTGGTTTGGTTTCCCTACTAATTGACATGTATGACAAGACTTGCAGTAATTGGAGACATCTTTTCTAAGATTTGGCCAATAAAAATAATTTAGAATTTTGTTGTAAGTCTTATTAATACCTAGGTGTCCTGACATGGGAGTATCATGGGCCATGCTTAATATCTCAGCTCTATACACCTTTGGTACTACAATTTGATACTTTACTGCCCATTCTGCATCAGCAGATACATCAGAAGGTCTCCATTTACGCATAAGAATACCATAAGAAAAATAAGTGACAGGTTCTTTCAAAGACTCACTTTCATCAACAGCTCGATTGAAAAAACAAGAAATTTCAGGGTCTTTATGTTGCTCATTGTTAAATGTAGACATAGAAAAACCATCACCTTGATCAATGAACTATCAGAAAACTCTAAGGGCTTGCTTGTTTTGACACCAACATCACTAAGCTGACTCACAAATATATCCGACGAATCAAAACCATCAGTGCTATTTTCATCAACTTTCTGAGCTTCCACACATTTCTTTATCATAGCACGAGTAACTGCACAGGCAGGATACAACCCAGAAAACTCCTGTTCAGCAGAATCAGAAACCTGATCAAAAGAAGGCTTATCCCTTCATTGATAATTTTAGACTGGAGTTTGTCTCTTCTGCAGTGTGGAGTCCGTAAAAAGATTCCCCGTGAGAGAGATGTATGCTCTATATACATTTCAGTTATGGTGTACTTGTTCTTGAGAGAATCTCTCATATGGATATGCTATCACACTTTCATATTTTGGCTTTTTTATTTTTTTGTAATCTGAAATTGTAATTCTGACCACCTGTTTATTGTGCCCACATCTCATAATTTTATTTTGCCAAGTTTTCTTACAATTGGCTCGATGAGTGCCCTGTAGTTGTTTAAATGTTGTGATCGTCTTCTGTCGTCTTTTTGTCGGGCAGTGGATGACAGCGATTGTAAGAACACTTCGCCAGTTATCTTTAAGTTTGTTGACGATCCCGCATCCATGGATCATTAGGATAAAAAAGCATGGATGTAGCGTTGCTCGACAATTAGCAATGAATTCTACTCAAACCGGTGCTAGGGACCGTCTTGAACTTGCTATGAGGTATGAGTAAAGCTCATTGTTGAAGGCCTAATGGCGACTTCAAGATGAAGAACAACAATAAAAGCGTTGTTCCATTGCTTATTTGCCATGTATTTGTACAGACTTTGTCTCATTTGCATTTACTCCATATCCCTTCATTGATGATTTTAGACTGGAGTTTGTCTCTCCTGCAGTGTGGAGTCCGTAAAAAGATTCCCCGTGAGAGAGATGTATGCTCTATATACATTTCAGTTATGGTGTACTTGTTCTTGAGAGAATCTCTCATATGGATATGCTATCACACTTTCATATTTTGGCCTTTTTATTTTTTTGTAATCTGAAATTGTAATTTTGACCACCTGTTTATTGTGCCCACATCTCATAATTTTATTTTGCCAAGTTTTCTTACAATTGGCTCGATGAGTGCCCTGTAGTTGTTTAAATGTTGTGATCGTCTTCTGTCGTCTTTTTGTCGGGCATTGGATGACAGCGATTGTAAGAACACTTCGCCAGTTATCTTTAAGTTTGTTGACGATCCCGCATCCATGGATCATTAGGATAAAAAAGCATAGATGTAGCGTTGCTCGACAATTAGCAATGAATTCCGCTCAAACCGGTACTAGGGGCCGTCTTGAACTTGCTATGAGGTATGAGTAAAGCTCATTGTTGAAGGCCTAATGGCGACTTCAAGATGAAGAACAACAATAAAAGCGTTGTTCCATTGCTTATTTACCATGTATTTGTAGAGACTTCGTCTGATTTGCATTTACTCCCTATCCCTTCATTGATAATTTTAGACTGGAGTTTGTCTCTCCTGCAGTGTGGAGTCCGTAAAAGGATTCCCCGTGAAAGAGATCTATGTTCTATATACATTTCAGTTATGGTGTACTTGTTCTTGAGAGAATCTCTCATATGGATATGCTATCACACTTTCATATTTTGGCCTTTTTATTTTTTTGTAATCTGAAATTGTAATTTTGACCACCTGTTTATTGTGCCCACATCTCATAATTTTATTTTGCCAAGTTTTCTTACAATTGGCTCGATGAGTGCCCTGTGGTTGTTTAAATGTTGTGATCGTCTTCTGTCGTCTTTTTGTCGGGCAGTGGACGACAGCGATTGTAAGAACACTTCGCCAGTTA
>MJUU01047407.1:66182-142051 GCA_002080025.1 Modiolus philippinarum | reverse complement strand
CCCCCGATAATTTGTGACATATCTCGCTTGTTATTAGATTATCTCGTTCAATAATATTTTTTTCTGTAGGAGATACTCATTTCTTTGGGGAGAAAACAAAACGAACGAATTATTCGGCTATATTGAAGCTATTATATTTTACTATCTTTAAGTCTTTGTACAGGTATAAGCCCGAAAATCAAACTCTATCCGTACACGCCCGTAGACGACTCTAAATTTCGAGTACGTTGGATCAAATAAACTTTCTTTCAATTTAAAATGAACTTTTCTTTATTACGCAAACTTTGCAAAATAATGCAAATTTTGCGTTATAACTTAGCGTTATAACGACTTTGCGAAATAACGCAAACCTTTGCGTTATAACGCAAACATTTGGAAAATAACGCAAACCTTGCTTTATAACGCAAAGTGAGAAAAAAAAGTGGCACTGTGTGAATGTCAGTTAAAACTTAATTGGAGTTTCAAGCATTAATTTTGTTAACATTAAAAAGAGGTAGGAGTTTTGGTAGAAATTAGCAAAATAAATCAATATCTAGAAAATTATTCACTTTTTCTTATTTTCGTATTTAATTGTATGATCAAATACGGATACCGGAATAAAATTGAACTTGATTCTAGTACACAGAAGTTTTGGAAAAAAAAATAGCTTATGTATTCTTACCGAAAATGTCATGAAGAAGTGTCAACGCAATTTTAAAAGGAACGACGAAATATCCATTTTTTTTAGCAATGAAACGGTTTGAAGAATTCAATGTTTCCGGGTACTCACGTGATTCTTTTTCTAGTTTAAATACAATGGATATGAATGCAAGTTGAACATATGTTCCCCATATGCACAAAATCACATGCTTTTAATTAAAGACATTAACTATTTGGCAAAAAAGTCAAGAACCAAAAACACTTTTTGAATGGATAGAATCCGAAAACATCGCATTAATTTAAAGAAACTTGTCAATCATTATCCTGTACGAAATTGAGATTAAGTTACATATATTTCGTGATCCGCCATTTGTTATCAAAGAAACTTATTCAAAAGTCAGCAAGAATAACGACTTATTCCAAAAACTTATGCCTCTTTGGGCCAGATTTAACGATATACCTTTATTGAAGAACTTTAACAGCTGACTGAAAACATAAGAATGTCTCAATTCGTATTTCAAAAACAATTCGACAAATTCCACAGATAAAACAAAAAGTTGCACTAATGCTGATAAACTTTTGCATGGGAGAAATAGCACTCAGTTATTTTGTTGAACACAATTGAAATTGTAAAGTTTCGGAGTATTATTTCAGAAAATAATTCAAGGCAGAAGAAATAAAAAATATAAATATGAACGATGAACTTGACATCTTAACAATTTAGACAGCGGCTGGGAGACCACCTTGCCAGTTTAGTTATTGTTAGTAGCTGATCCGACATTAATGCGTAAATGTAACATACAACATGTAGCTTCACGCTAACATGCCTGAACCTCGAATGGTTATAAAAAAAATTAAAATGGAGGTAGCGTTGTTTGACATCTTAGAATGAAATCCGCTCTGACCAATACTAGGGTTCGTCTTTAACTTGCTATGAGGTACTAGCAAAATGCTCATTGTTGAAAGCCTCATGATAACTTCAAGGTGAATACAACAATAAAACCGTTCCACTTATTTGTTTTACCGTGTATTTGTAGGGACCTTGTCTCATGTGCATTTACTTCATATCCTTTCATTTTTATGTATTAAATTGGGTAAATTGCCCACGAAAATGTCACTTCAGGGATGCAGATTAATATTCTCGTACAATCACAAACGGGTATTGCGGGAGATCCAAATCGATGACTTTAAATCAAAACCACCTGATTGTTCCTGTTCTTCCTCCACTTTTTTGTATGGCCCTGCTGGGCACGTTATTACTGGGGACCTAAACATTGTTCAAAATGATAAATTACGAGATCTACTCGCCAAAGATCCGAAATATCGTGAACCGCAGCCTATTAACTAGAAATACAACTTCAAACTTTTGATGGATGCAGTTGAAGAATATGCCAAACGATGGGCGAGGAAGGAGAAGGAAGCAGTTGAAACACTTTCTGACTGGATCAGGTCAATAAAGACATTGATCGTAGCTCGCATACGGGGCCTAAAGACATCTATGAGCCCTAGTACAAAAAGCATATTTGAAGATCCCGATGTTGGTAAACGTTGTCCTTCCTCCATGACAACTACATAATTGTTCCAGCAGACAAGGCCCATAACAACATCACATTTGTCTGCAAATGACACTACATTGACTGCTTGATGAAAGAGAAGGGTATTGACAATTCATTTGGCAACCCAACTTACACACTTTGTACGATTCCAAAGGAGGACATCCTCAACAATCACAAATTCTTCCAAACGTTTAGATTTTATCTGCACTGATGAGACATAAGTTGTCGAAATGCGCATATGCAGAAAGCTAATTCACAGTAATTTCGGTATTTAGTTATTTGTTACCATTGGGTCGATGCCACTGCTGGTGGACTGTTAGTCCCCGAGGGTATTCACCAGCCCAGTAGTCAGTACTTCGGTGCTGACCCGAAAGCCGATTATTTTTGAAACCTTATAAAATCTAAAATCTTGTAAATTTATGAAAACTAAGGAGTATCTTCCTCATGCAAAGCTCTGTCCTTAGCTGATTTTGGCTTTACATTTAGATCACTTTGGTTATTTGTTCTCTATCAGTTTTTAAACATCTTTGAGTTTATGGTCTTCCAAACGTTTAGTTTTTATCTGCACTGATGAGACATAAGTTGTCGAAATGCGCATATGCAGAAAGCTAATTCACAGTAATTTCGGTATTTAGTTATTTGGTATAAGTGTAAGTGACGATTGTATACCAAAACTCCACAAATGTATTCACAAAGGTATATTGCTGGGTCTTCCAAATGCACTACAAAAACCCTTTCAAAGCTCTTAACTTCATTACTCACTGCAGTCAAAGATGGCCTAAAGATTTACTGTGAAAAAACATACTCAACCAGCGGTGTTAATGTGGATTCTCAAGAACTCTAAGGATTTATTAGAATATCTGTCTTCAACGGAACTAAATTTTTGCAACAGTATTAAAACATTTGAGTTTTCAACACTTTACACCACTCTTCCCCATGACAAATTGAAATCAGTACTCCGCAATCTCATTCATCAGTCTTTCTACACCAAAAAGGTGAAAAAAAATACTCATATTTGATCTTGGGTAAAGAAAAAGCATATTTTGTCAAACACCACAGTGATTCAAACAAAAAGTATACTGAGGAGGATGTGATTGCCATTCTAGAATTTTTGATTGACAATATATTTGTAGAATTTGGAGGACACGTTTTCCAACAGACAATCGGAATACCAATGGGGACAAATTGCGCGCCACTTCTGGCAGATTTGTTTTTATATTCGTATGAAGCGAAATTCATACAAGAGCTTGTCCAGAAGAAAGAGAAAAATCTTGCCAGGTCATTTAATTTCAGTTTCCGTTACATAGATGATGTTTTATCTTTAAATAATCCTCGATTTAAAGATTATCTACATCTCATCTACCCCAATGAACTGGACATTAAAGAAACGACTGATACACCAACATCAGCATCATACCTGAACCTTTACCTTTTTATCGAGAAATCGGGTCAGTTAAAATCCACACTTTATGAAAACGTAATGATTTTGACTTTCCAATTGTGAACTTCCCATTTTTGAGTAGTAATATACCCACATCTCCAGCATATGGAGTCTACATTTCACAGCTCATTCGGTACTGTTGTGCATGTAATGTGTATGTTGATTTCATCAACAGAGCAAAATTACTATCTCAAAAGCTACTTAGCCAGGGTTATGTTCAATCACTGTTACTATTATCACTCAAAAAGTTTTATGGTCGTTTACTGATCGTTACAATGTGTCTGTATCACAAATGCAGATGGACATATTTCAATAGACCCCCAGATGTTACTGGATTGACACTTACCGAATTTGACATGACACCGGACTTTTCACTTGCAGTGTGACGGGTGTCACATGTGAAGCAGGTCATGCTTACCCTTCCGGAGCACCTGATGACACCCCTGTTTTTTAAGGGGTTCACACTGCTAGTGCCTTATTTTTGTGCCGTTTTTTTATGTACTGTTTGTTACGTCTTCGTCATTTACGTTCTCTGTCTGTATGTAATCATTATATTGCCATGTATTCTGGATATACGATTTTTGGCTCTTGCTTCGGTATTCATTTGGAAATTTACATTAGCATTCTGGGCTTCCAAAAACATATTTCAGTAGCCCATAGCATTATCTTATTGGTAAACGTCTATTATTAAGTGAGGTAAACAATTAACATATATTTTTTTGTAGCAGCCTGGGTTCGTTTCAATATGGGCGATTTTCGAAGGGCAGATAAATAATCTATAAATCGCTGATTGTGTATTACGACAGCGTGTAAATGTTCTTACAACTTTTCCCCTGTCTGATGATCTTTAGTTCCTGTTGTAAAACAAAGAGAACGCTCTTATCAATATAGATGTTTATTACTTGAAACCAGTAATGAAAGTGACCGATGAAAACTTATTTCGTTACCATGCGCCCCTGGTCACATGATTTCCGATTTCAAAGTTTTAATCAAAAGTAATCTTTTGGACAATGACCGTTCTGCCATCTCATGAGTGACAGATGTCCCATAAAATTCATAGCTGAGGGATAAACAGTCTTTAAGAAAGGACTATAATTAATATGTAGGGCCTTATCTATAATGTATTTTTTTTAACTAAACAGATAATCAATAAGTATCCTAAATTCAACTATATTTAAAACTTTTAAACTTTTTTTGAAGATTGAATAAATAAGCCAAAGACAAAATTTTAATAAAACATATATATAAATTCAAGAATTATAAATTTCTGCTTGACAATCTTTTTAAGTTCAGAATCCACCTTTTTCAGACGCAATTTGTCTCAGAAAACAAATGCATTATCATTTTAGACAGCTAATGCATAGCCGAGAACAAATAAATTGCAAATTTTCAAATAAAAATTCAATGTTTGAAAGATATAATACATTTCCATGATTTATAAAAAAAAATTCTGCAAGACTACAAATTCCCACTTTTCACAAATATTGACCCAGATCATAAATTAGTTCCTTCTTTGAACATCAAAACNTCATATATATATATATCTCATCATTATCTGTATATGACACAATAGCATTGACATCTTTTGTTCATTTATATACAAAAACTGGTAAAACTTTAAGAATTTTCGCAGTATAATTGTGGTAGGTGTATAAACTTTTTCAAGTACATTTTCGGTATATTTAAACCCACTGAACCTTTCGGCTACATTCATACAATGTTTTATTATATATAGCCAATCCATAACTAAAAGCAATTAAATTACATATCGTCAGATATATTCCCCAAGTCTAAAAGAATAATGAAATTAACAGTGAACTTTGGAAAATTTTAAAATGCTGCAAATTACCATTTTCTCCTATTTTAGACTAAATACTCTGTTTCAGTCTACAAACGTGTGTAAAAATGGCACATTATGATATTATTCACGCAAGATTGATATATAAACAATTAAATTGGTGTTTTGACCATTTATATGCGACAGTCGACAAAAACTTTCCAATTTTAGCAATAATTTATTTGGATAGGGGTAAGTATTATTTAGGTATGATGTTTATATAACCTAAAAATGGCCATTAATTGTAGGTACTCCAACAAAAAAAAATTAATGTTCGCATTCAATAAATGTAATGGTGCAAAAAATAGTTATCTGCTTCAATAATAAAAAATGAACTTTTAATTCATAAAAATTTCCGGTATTTTTTCGCTTTTAACAGTTCTATTGAGAGCTAAGGAAAAACTAGTTCAAAATTATTTGGAGTTGCGGCGCTTTGACCACTAATTGAAGAAAATACAAGAAGTTAAAGTTAAAATTGCAGTGCACCTACGTGCATTCATTAATCTTTTTGAAACTTTGCAATGGAAAAGTATCAGTTGTAACACTTAACGTGAGTCTTCATAAACCATGTCATCATTATGTGTTTATGCAATGAAAATTGATAAATCATGTACCTTTGCTTAGAAAATTCTTGGTTGGAGTACCTATTACTTGTTATTAACACCGACTGTGACAAAACCGGACTTTTCACTGGCAGTGTGACGGGTGCCACGCGTGGAACAGATCATGCTTACCCTTTTGGAGCACCTGATGATACCTCATTTTTATTGGGGTTCACACTGCTAGTGCTTCAGTTATGTAGTGTTCTTGTTCATCTTTGATTATTTGTTTTGTTTTTTTTCATACTGTCTCAATTCGTGTTGCTATGAATTGCCGTGATTTTGGATTTATGATTTTAGAATTCCCCTTACCTCGTTCTTGCTTCGGTATTTCTTTGCCGATGTATTGTTATAATTGTAAAGCAAATATAATAATCTTTCATTAGAGACCTACTTTAAATGATATTTGTTTACTAAAAGATAATATTAGGCAAAAGAAACAGAAAACTTAAACAAAAACCAAAATAATCAAAGATCCTTTTATTTGGTCGATTCGAAAATAAATATTTTGTCATTAAAAATATGTTAAAATCATGTTAACATGTTTTATATTCAGGCAAATAGATTGAAAAGTTAAAACAATTTTTCAGAATTGGGAAGTGAGATGCACTTCGGGTTGTATAGACCATGAAACATACGCAATTTAAATGAAAATATCATTTTTTTCCTCAATATTTCATAGGGTTAGGGGTACGTTTAGTGGCGCTATAGAATGTATTGGGCATAACAATTGTAACAATTTGGGTTCTTTGTAAAGCTCATACAATAAGTAATCATTTGATATCTCGTTTTTACATCTTGAAAGCATTTAGTCAACATTTTGAAGCAACTGAAAGAAAAAATTGAAAGAAAAACGAAATTTTCAAAAAAATTGGTACGTGTTTGTAAAAATGTACCCTGTTTTACCAGAGCGCGCATTTTATGCTCGTTTCAACATGTTTTATTTTAAAGAGGGAATGTGTGCAGACATTGGCTCGTAATTGGGGGGGGATTATTCTAGCCCACTAAAAACCGCTTTGTCGTATGACCACTTTCAGAATTGTTCTACCGTACGGTCGCTTTTACAACTTTGACCATTTTTATGAACATTTCTAGAATTGTTTGACGACTGCTCTAAGTTTACTTAAAGCGAATTTGGAACTCATTTTAAGTTGACTTGGAGATTTGGACAAGAGGTTATGTCTGCAAACAACTTTAATACCATTCCACCAGTAATATCGTATTCGTTTTCCAATTTAATCAAAATTATACGTGCAAAATAGAAACGGCTAGTCTCAATAACTAAACGAAAACTGTGACACAATGCATCATGAACATTTTAATCAGACATGATAAAAATTCAACACCAAATTAAAGAATATAAAAATATACTTTGAATTTGCTTGTTTATCGATTTTAGCATCTAAAATGTAGTTGAGCCAGGGTTTAAAAGCTTACCTTTTTCATCAATGTCTGAAACCTACTCCTTTCTTAACACGTACATTTATACTTACAAAATTATATTTTCGAAAAATGTTTATGCCAGTCTTTATTTAAATCTATCACAACTGAGCACTTTTAATGATTTTTGGTAAACAGTTGCATTTATAACTGTTGGCCCGTGTAATAATTTATACCTGATGAGTATATACACCTACAAACAGGCATCAATAGCTTACAATAGTAAAATTAACAATACTACAGGTAAATTAATTTTATGCATACTGTTATTCAATACAAAAATAATTTGGACTACATAATCTATAAGTACTGCAAAAGATCACAAAAGGGAAGGCGGTTAGTCTTTAAACTGTTTTTTTATATATCTACATTCAGTTTATGCTAATGCTTAGAGAATTAGTTAATGTATTTTTTTTTTAATTTTAGAGATAAACAGGTTCTTGCCTGAGATTCTTTTGTCGTGGAGTGCAACAAAACAAAAGAATAAGACGAAAATTTCTTGCATACGGGTAAGATATATTAATATTTGGTTTTAATCGAATGCAAGTTAAAAAATGAATAATAGGAAACACCTACAATGGCTGAAAATTATAATAATATGCAAAAGCCAACGGGAGGGTTAAACCGGTTTATGGGTACCCAAACCTCCCCTTATCTGTCCCGTTTCCCTATAGTATAAAAACATAGAATAAAACCCAATACAGGTAGACTACTAACTCCATGACCACAATCTTGAAAGGAGAGAAAAAGACAATACGTATTTTTGAAAGATGGGTCAAGGGTGCTCGCCGCTAAACTGCCGGCTAGCTAAAGGAGCCTAGTCTGCTGGTAGAACACTCTCGCACTACGGAAGAAAAATCAAACTCAAACTTCCCGAAAGGTTTTGTTAAGAATCATCATGAATTTCAGTAGACATCGGCAGTATCAGTGAGAGGCCAGTATGTGTGCAACATATTCAGGTCACTAGGTCTCAAAGCTAATTTAACTGATGCAAGCAAACTATCTTGCCGATATCCCTTATTACGTAAAGAATGTAAGTTACGTCCAAGCTTTTCTGGATTTTTAATCAAATTCTGGCATTTTTAACAACATTTCCGTAAAAACGATGACTAGAAATGCCTATTGTAATACGCTGTTTACGAGTAACGCCATATTTAGATATAACATGTTCATATCTATTACAAATGTTCATATCTATTACAAAACTTCTTAAATGTATTTGACAACTTATGAAATCTGTAACCCTGTCGTAAAAGATTGGCTGTAATGTACGGTTACGTTCATTGAAATCATCAAGTGTAGAACAAACTCATGCAAATCGTACCAGTTGAGAAATATACACCCCGTAGGATAGAGCAAGGGGAATGTCGCCGTCAAGAAAAGGGAAATTAGTAATAGTGAAATCAAAATCATCCCTTTCATCATATATATGAAAAAGAGAGGAAATGGGGTAAATGTCAAGGAGACAACATCCCATATCCAGGTTACTTTGTTTTTGATTTTTCAAAAGTCAATATTGATAGTCAGACCCAGAAAAGGGCAACATTTGGAATCATTGTTTGCTTTATTTAATTTCAGTTGTTGCAGGTAAATAATGTCTACATATTCTAAAACTTAGAATTATCAATAGAAAGGATATCGTCAATATACCTGCTGTTATCATTGAAAATAGAAATAAGTTTATCACTGTTTGGTATAGTTCCGTTTTGAAGTTTTTTCATGAAATCTCGTTCGTAACAGAAAAGAAAAAAGATCTGCAATGAGAGGTGCACAATTTGTAATACCTTGGAATACATTGGAATACCTATGACCTGCTGATAAATAGTGTTGCTAAAACGAAAAAAAAAGCAAAAGATTGAGTGCCTTAATCATATCATCAAATCGCAAGTATATATTTCGTCCTTAAAATATGATTTTAATTTACCCCAAAAAACCTTTAGGTAGTAGAGTTCGGGTAGGAGAAGATAACTTCTTTTTAAATAAAAATTACTTGTTGTGCTTGGTATAAATAAAATATAGAATTTGTAATATATATCATTAATATAAATAAAATATCCATCTTAACATGAAACTGCACTATTTTAATGGAGCACTTCATGAGGCCTGCATCAAAATATCCAGATTTTCAATGGTATCTTTAAATAAAAAAAAATGATGAAGGTCGGATATTTGGCAAGGGAGGTAATTATTTTTACTTGACTTCAGATGTATGGAAAGCTAAAGCTTTTTTTACAGTTTTCATAGTGCATGTATTGTGAAAAACGGTACGGTGGATTTTTTTATGTTTTCATATACGTCATATTAGTGAAGGATCGTTTATTTCCCAGTTTTGGGGGACACTGAATTATATGTTTATCATCTAGAATACATCGAATGAAGTTGTATTTTCAACAATGTTTTGACAATGTTATTTCTTTTGTACTTCAACTCTAAATGTGTGGCTATCTTGTATTTAAGTCTACAAGTTTCTGTTAAGTATTTTAGCAATTAAGGGCTAATTTATGCAAACTCTTATTTATATACGGTGAAGTAGTATATGCCTCTTGGCGATTTCTGAACATAATTTAAGACTCCCAAGACATGGGGGTATCTGTGGTAAAACAAAAAATAACTTAGGGTAGTCCTTTTATTTTTTGTTGAATGTATTAATACAAACTGCAAATTTTAAGAAAATTAAAATTTGTGGAAAATTTTGGGATACCCCGGATCTATTACTTTGAAAGAATAAGATAAGTTCATGTCCCATTTTACATACTTTTTCTGCTGTATTTTTTTTACGATTCGCGATGTTGTTGAATCACAAAAATAAACAGCTCTGATTGGTCATTTACTAAGAAGAGTCAAGTGCACGTGAGGAAAGCAGAAAACAATTTGGTTTCTTTTTATTTTCACTCAAAATAAATGCATTGGTTTTGTTTCTACAAATTGCAATTCGACATTAAAGTTTGAGATTGTTAGCACGGTACATCTAATCAATTGTTCTCAACGCTATTATTTCGTGCACTCCTAACTTGTTTACATAAAATAAGGCTTAAAGCGTTTCAAACTCAATATATACGCTATAACATACCCAAATACATTTTGTCACTTTTGACGTCCTTCAAAATACAAGTACATAATGGATATACTACTACGAAAATCACAAATAAAGAAAACATAGAATATCAAGGCATGCTAAATGAGTATACGTGTATACCTGTATCAAAAATCAATTGTCTTTATCAGCGGTCCAGTCTTTTGACTGTTTGACTGCCTGCTGAGTTCGGTGTAGTTCTTATTTCAATGCAATTTCGTTTTTTTTTTTCGTTCGATGAAGGAATTATCCAGAAATATGGCACATCATATCTTCTCCCTCCGGACTAATATTAACTCTGTTTTCGTTTTCATAATTCTATAAAGAACAAAAACCCCAAAGGAATTAATCTAATAAAAATCCAGATCAGATGTCCGAAAAATATGACAATATATGGACAAATAGACGAAACCGATTGTACAAAGACATCACAAATACAACAAAATGGAAGAAGTCATTTTATCATCTCCAAGTCAGCATTGAGTTTTAATATGCAAAGTAGATAATATTCAAGAAGACGTCCAAGAAGACGTCCTTATACCACATATGTTAATAGATTGATACACAAAAATAAATCTAAGACATTTTATTTGATCCACTGTCTCATAGACGTTTTGCTTACTAGTATATCTTTTGTATAAAATGTAATATGAATAAAGTAACGTTGCAATAGAAAGAGTTTCATTTGATGGAATCAAGCAATTATTTCCTCACAACTGTCTATTTTTGTGATTTGAAGCCTTTGACGTCAGAGTTTCAGCAAAACATACGTCAATCACTCTGCCCATAAAAATCTGATGGTTATAGCACAGCATTTTTAATTTGTCAACACATTCTTTTGCATGACACATCTTGTTTTTAAGATTCGCATCATATCTTTAATAGGGAGTCAAACATAGGTACGAATTGCAACCCTTTTTTTCCTCGCAATTTACTATAATCCACAGTTTTTTTTATTGCCTTCTAAATATGATCGATATGAAGACTGGCCAGGGTGAAAAAGGAGTTTGGAAACTGATTGGCATATTCTGGGGCTATATTTACAAGTTCTAGTAATAATTTGATGGCTTGATCAGTATCAAAGTTCATATTAGAACAAGGAACTGTAACGTCGAGGAAATGAACGCCCTTTCTGGTTGCAGTTTTGTGACATACCTACTGCATAATAGAAAATAGACGTCCATAAGTATATTTATATCATAGGACGTTTAACATTTGCTTACTTTAATTGCAGTTTACGTGCAAACTTATCAAGAGTTGTAGTGAAAAATTTTGCTGAATTCATAGTCAAACATCTTTAAACTTTCTGATGCATTTTTATGCTTTCGTTCTATCGACATTTGTTAACATATTCTCCCGATTCATCGTTTTGCTTTATTTTCCGATATTGCTCGACGAGGTCATATGTCTTTATTGGTGGTCTGCATGGTTCGAAAAAAGAGCTGGATGTTAAAAAGCTGACTTGATGCATTCACCATCATCATAATTATCCACTTTATCTTTCGGATAACGCCGTAGTATTTCGGAAACTTTAGAAAAATTCATAATTGCTTGTAAATATCGCTGACTAGTGGGAGAATTTGGATGTTCAGCTTTTTCAAGGTAGATGGACACTCATATTCATATCCTTGAGAATTTGCTATTAGTCAGCTTAATTGAAGACCCAATCCTACCAACTCGAATTTTGTTATAAAAAGTATGGGTCACTATGCTTGATTTTTCTAGATATTGATTTCAAAGTTGGCTCATTTTTACCAATTTTTCACCTATTTTACATAGAATGAACAGGAAAAATGTGAAATACATCAGCAAACGAGAGGCAATTTTTGAATAACAGAAATGAACCTTTAATCCATGAGAATTTTCTATATTTTTTG
This sequence comes from Modiolus philippinarum, assembly GCA_002080025.1. Taxonomy (NCBI): domain Eukaryota; kingdom Metazoa; phylum Mollusca; class Bivalvia; order Mytilida; family Modiolidae; genus Modiolus; species Modiolus philippinarum. Next base: position 129,589 of record MJUU01047407.1, on the reverse strand, counting down.
TAAATAAATAGGTTATAAAGAGATATATTGATTACAATGATAAAATGTATATGTCACCATGCTTTTAACGAAGATATTTTTACGAGGTGTCCGGATTTAACATTTTTACGGGCAAGGGAAGTAATTCGCGGCAAAATGGGCAAATATGATGTTTTACATCTGTCAGTCTATTATGACGTTACAAACGAAAAGCTGTCATTCTACAGTTCAGGCCCGAAAAATCAAATCTAACCTATACCCCACTCTTTATTTTTCAAATGCGCAAATGAATTGCGCAGAGCAATAGTGTCAATCTACCATAAGTATTGCAGAAACCACGTGAAAGGAAGATAACGTAGCAAAATGTCACTTTACAATTCATTCACCATTTTGTAAAATATAAGCTAATAACTCATCGTTAACTTGTTAATATACTCCATTATGCAACGTATTTGCACACATGTGTTAAATTAAAGATAATGGGAAACCCTATTCTTTCAAAAACTTTTTATAAAACGTTCGAAGAAAACATGAAAAAAAACATGCACTTTAGATATAGTATTTCTGAGACAATGGTGGGCAATCCCATGGACACCAATCTTTTAAATTTACTCATTAAGTAGACTTTATCGTAAGGTAGTTCGAGCCTAATAAAAATATCAGACAGATTTTTTTTTTATATTAAGATATTTTGTAGTTCTTAGCCCATTTGTTAAAAAAATAAAATAAAAATGATATGTCACCGATCATCTTTTCATGTAATCAGGCTTTGAAAATCAGACCAAATTCAGTATTATTTTTCAGTGATATTTACAAAGAATATACAGGAAACTGTGAGAACATGCTTATTGTTTAGCTTGCATATGAAATAAACATCAGATAGATTTTTTTAAATTTTTTGACATTTCAGAGGTATACATTTTAGCTTTAAGTTGAGCTAATAAAATCTATTAGTCACCGTTTGATTAAGAGAAATATTTTATATAGTTTACGAAACAGACAATATTTATGGTAAAAGGAAGCTAATTGGCGGGAAAGTGTATGTCAATCCATTATGACGTCATAAAGAAAAGGCCAAATAAGGAATATTCCGGCCTAGAATTTCAGTCAATTCCGCATCCGACTCGTGTTTTGCAAATGCGCTAATTGAATGCGCCGTGTATTACATGCATTAGTGTCGATCTACCTTAAGTCAGTTTTACAAACCCTCCTCCAATGTAAATCGTTTCAACATATAAACTCCTAAAATGATAAGAGCAAACATAAAGGAAATATATAAATTTATGAATGAATCAAATTGTAGATTTTCACAAAATGATAAAAATTTGTGAAAGTGTTGATTTAAGATTTCGACGCCTGCAACATCTTTGCACTTTACCGCCATAATTTCTCACGTTAAATTCTTATCTCACTCGTTGGTTGAAATGTAGATATCATAAACTACTAAAATCGGTACTGGCTTGTCTCCGACGTCTGAATAAGAAACTATCATTGCTAAAGAACCAAGTAGGATAGCTGTGGTGAACAGCTGCCAAATTTGCGAGAAAGTCAAAATAAAACTATTGAAAATCTGAAACTTATATGGCACAAAAGTATATCAAGTATATTCCACACTTTTAACCTTTTTTGTAGAACAGGAACTCCTATGTACTAGGGTTAAAAATGTCACAAAAACGAACAAAAATCTTGTCTAGCAAAAGATTCAATGACTTTATCACAAGTCCCAAGTCCCAAGTCCAAGAAGAATTCCTGTTGTGATATCAGGGATGAATCCTGTTTTTTCGCAACAAATGAACTACAGACCAAAAAAAACTATTTAATAAGGTATCCCAACTTTGATTTAATCAAATTATGTGGAAGAGTTGTACATAGTATACACAAATCATAAATGTCAATAGATGAAATCTTATTTTGCACACTCCAAAAGTAATTTAAAACAGAGTTTTGATAATTTTTTTCACACTACATGTATTTTATAACTTACTCTTTAATAAAGATAAATGCACGCATTAAATGGACGGATAAAAAAGGGGTAGAGCAATTAGTCGATGCCGTAATAAAACGATGTTTGTAGAGATTAATGAAGCTTAGGAACTCAGTACATATTATGCAAGGTGTTATCTTTAGGTGAACGTAGAACATTTTATGTATCCCTGTAATGCTGTTTTGTGAACATTTTTTTATCGACACAATTAGTACGTATGAAAGTGTTTGAATTGTCCAATTGGTTTTGTTAGACATCAATATAATAATTTCTTTCAAATAATAGCAGCATTGATGGAAGCTTGGTCGACAGGCACAAACATATATTTGTTGCCAAGATCTCTGAATTTCAATATAATTATGTTTACAGACAGCAATGGAGTAGGCTCATAATGATTATCTCTGCATTTTTTTTTCTGTTTGTTATTTTGGTAATTTCATCTTAGAACACTTATCAAGACCATGTTTGTTTACACTTTCACGTTTTTACCATTTTATTCACTAATTGGCAACTGTGTCTTCAATGCTATCAAGGCACACTTGTGAGTTTATTTTCGAAGGTGGGTGATATTCAGGTTCTTTTCTATAGAATTTTTAAACTTCTTTATCTGCAATGAGGTTTAAGCTCATCGTTAATTTGTGTCTGCAAGGGTCATAGCGATATCGTGACGTGTAACATTCTCAGTTTCTAGGGTACTTTTTCTCGAAATAAGCATCACAGGTTATAAAAGAGTAATTGAAAAAATAATACTTCTGGTAGGTTTTTATGAAATAAATTGAAGTGACAGGCATGTCCTCGTCTTAAAACAAATGCAAAAATGATCAATGTTTAAGGTCGATATCCATGGCATCGAGATAGGCGACCCAACATTTTCTTGTCATTTTTGGAATCCTCGGCACTTGTTCAACAACATATCTAAAAATTATGGAAATGACAATACAGCAAGATACCGTTGGATACGCCCTTAAGCCAATTCCGCATCCGACTGGTGTTTCGCAATATGAGTCAATGGAATGCGCCGTGTATCAGTGTCGATCTACCTTAAGAAGTTTTACCCGGGAAGTTTTATAACAGATATGAATATTTAATATCTAGATATGGCGTTACCCGCAAACAGTTTATTACTAAGGACATTTCTCATGCACGTTTTTACGGAAATGTTGTTAAAAATGCCAGAAACTGATTAAAAATCCAGAAATTCTGGGACGTAACTTACATTCTTTACGTAATATGGGATATTGACAAGATACTCTGCTTGCATCCGTTAAATTAGTTTTGAGATCTAGTGACCTGAGAGTTTTACATACATTCTGGCCTCTCACTCATACTGCCGATGTCTACTGAAATATATGATGGTTCTTGACCAAATCGTTCGGGAAGTTTTGAGTTTGATTTTTCTTCAGTAGTGTGACAGTGTTTACCAGCAGAGTAGGCTCTTTGAGCTAGCCGGCAGAGTAGTAGCGATCACCTCTTGACCCATATTTCAAAATTACGTATTGTCATTTTCTCTCTTTTCAAGATTGTGGTTATTGAGTTAGTAGTATCCCTGCATTGGGTTTTATTCGTATGTTTATTATACTAAAGGGAAACGGGACAGATAAAGGGGAACTTTGGGTATCCATAAACCGGTTTAACCCTACTGTTGGCTTTTGCTAGTGCCGGTACCAAGTCCGGTTGTTCCGAGTTCCTATCGTTGTTTACTTTGTCTTTTGTTTTATTTGTGTTTTTCCTGTTTAGTTCACAGGCAGATTATGGCGTGTGTTGATGTTCCCTGTCTCCTTTATTTCATTTATACTACCAGTAGACGTATAAATATCATCTTTATACGTACCTCTTTATAGTGCTAAAAATAACCCAATTGCTGTATAAAGAATAATAAATGCCAAAAAATTGAAGTATGATAGTATATCCATACGTGAAATTCTCTTACCAACAACTGGAATATAGAGAGCATACATCTCTCGAAAGGGATATCTTTTCACGGATTCTACACTACAGACTATTATTATTAACCGGCATCTCATGGAACTTCATATATTCCAAATGCAGTCAAAACTTAAACAACATTTTCTGATATTTCCACAGATCCGATTTTCTTTATCATTCAGTTATTAAATTTAATGACATACAATCCAAAAAACAAGATTAGTGTATGGATGAAGTATGGAACTTAGTAACTAAATAACAATCTAGTGAAGAGATTGTATCCCGGTCGAGATGTTTTGTTTTTCAGCGAAAATCCTTGTATTTCGATCGAGAGTCGAGACACCATAGTTCCCAATTTATTGTGACTCTTTGTGTACCATAAAGCAAAAACTTTATGAATTCGTAAAAACAGATTCTACAATTAGATAACACGGATTTTAAAATTTGATAACGAATTCAGAAATTTCAGTTTATTCCATCTTTTCTCACAAATTTGTGAATTTGTTATAACAGATTTTACAATTTGTAATAGAGAATTCTAGAATTTGCTTTACAATCTTTTTCAACGAATTCAAATAATTTCTATAGCGAATTAAATTTGTGTTAATAATTTCAACAATCTGATATAACGAATTCAAGAATTTGTTATAGATAACAAAATACCGAAGTAATTGTTATATAAAAAATTAAATGTGTTATCAATGTCAGATTCTAGAATTCGCTCAAAAATATTATGGGCTTCCCTCATAAACCCGTCCATTTTATTTTTATTTTTTTTGCTTGTTTTTGTTTTCTTCTTTCTTTGTTTCTTTTTCTTTTCTTTTCTTGAAAGGGGTTCTTGTAATTATAAGATATTGAAAATGGAAGACTTTTGTGTTTTGTTCAGCGAACACAGTTTTAACTTGTTATTTTTATAATTTTTAACTCAAAATAATTTATATCTATCTGCTGTCCGGTAATGCATGTAATGGATTGACAAGAAATAACCGAACCTCTCAATACACCGAACCTACATGTATCGTACCATTTCATCAAAATAATCTATGATGTAATGTTTCCAAAAGGGGTAACAAAAGCATTTTGTGACAGCAGCCGTATTGTAAAGTGGACCAGATTATGCAACCTACAATATCTGTTCTTTTCTTAAAACAGATTTTCAAACAACAGAAGTAGGCACAAAGGGAGCTGTAAATTTCGAAGTCCAGAGAGAAGGCAAACACGAATATACAGAACAATAAATACATGGAAAAAGCAACAAAAAACCCAAAACAAAACAAAGAAGAAAAAAAAGGTCCTCCTCCGCAGTGATTCAAATAAGGGTGGGTTAAGTCAAAATTAGTAAAGACTGGAAATCTAGCTCAAAATGTCTGTTTTAATTTTGGGCACCAACACGTTACACCTTTAAATGATGTCATAAGACGACCTTAGAATTTATAGAGTGATTAAATAAATCTTTACTCAGCAGCTTTTGAGACAGTGGTTGACTCTATTTCCCTCCTTTGTTCCTTCGGTATTGTACTGCCGTTGTTTCTACTAAAATATTAAAAAGGCAAACCTATTAATACACGAGTATTGCATCCATTATTTACTAAAATATCCGCACAACTAATCACTTCTATTAAAGTAATTTTATACAGTAAAAAGTTTGTAAAAAAATATCGGCATACAACTTGTTCACTTTGAAATAATATATTCATTAGAGTGTATTTATTCATTTGCATAAGAACAAGGGCGCAAATACTTTTATAGGAAGTCGCCCTCCCGAAAATAACTAAAGAGTCAGTTAGTCAATCAGACGTAGCTGAAAAGTCCTCTTATAACAAAGTTTGTGTGATACCCCCGTAGACCGAATTTTTTCGCATACAATTATTCATCTGTGTATAAATTAATAATTTCCGTGTGTTGTACTGAGGAAAATTGTTTAAATTCGATTTGATTCGACATACCCTCTTCGACGACAAACTGTACTATATATTTGGAATAATTAATTTTTGCTTTAATAATATCTAATAGAACTGATCACCACTATCCTGTAATTAAGGGGCATCAACTAACCTTTTATAAAAATATATATGTTGTGCGATGGCCACAAATTAACTATGGAACAAAATAAAAATGCTAAAGTTGGCCATTATTAAAAGATAAAAAACACAAAAATATACAAATTAAAAAACACATAAAAATGACAAAAATGTAAAGAAGGGAAGACTGCCCAACGTTCCGGTCGTATGGCCTTCGACTAGGGGACTATCGGGCTGAAATACGGAGAAGAGAATGGATAGGACGAGAGAATGCAGACCTAATCAGACGTAGCTGAAAAGTTTTTTGACCGTGTCACAGATATTACCTGTAAAAATCGTGCCAAATCTTGAACATAATCAAAAACGAAAATAAAACATTAGTTGTCTATACTATGTGCATACCAATTTCAATACATACAAAATATTATAGAATAGATCTAGACTTCTTCTTAACATTCATGCCAAAGGGTTGAGCAGTTCCAAGAAAATTGATGATTGTTTTTGTTCAAGGAACTGTCGTTGTAATTCTCACCTGTAATAGTTTGTATAAGCACAGTCCAGTATGCTGTGGTTGGCTCGCCGAAAATGTTCACCTACTGGGCAATCCTTTTCATTGGTGACGCACTGTTTATGCTCGACAAAGCGATCACCCAATCTACGGCAAGTCTCACCTACATAGATCATCCTACAGCGTTTACAGCCCACAGCATACACTACATTTTCAGTAGTACACGTGAAACCATTTTTTAGTTTGAAAACATTAGCCGGTCCTACTACTTCATCAGTTTCCCAAGTAAAAGGACAAGTCAAACAGCGAGATCGCTTACATTGTCTAGTAACCTTGTATTTACAGGGAGTTTTAGGAGTAGCACTCTTGAAAGAACTAGTAACAAGGTGCTGTTTAAGACTCTTCTCTTTTCTGAAGGCTGCAATAGGAGGCGAATCCTGGAAAACTGCCGACATATGTTCGTCCTCGAGAACTATAGATTTGAACTTGCGTATTAAAATGTTTTTGAAAGCTTTGTTGTGAGGGTGGTATGTCAGGACCAACGGAACCCGGTCGTCGGTATTTCTCACCCTCTTCTCCATAGCCTCGGATCTGGTCACTCTGGAAACTGAATTCATAGCTCGATCCAAAACTTTGCTGGGGTAGCCTCTCTTAACAAAAAAAAATTTCATTCTGTTACATTGAGTCCTGAAGTTCTGCTCGTCACTACAGATATGACGAAGTCGCAAGAATTGGGACTTTTGAATGGCATTCTTGCATGACTTTGGGTGGCAGGACCCATAATTTAAATAACAGTGGTCGTCTGTCGGTTTATAAAACACTGAGGTGGAAATTTGCCCATCCTTTATGGTACAATTGATGTCGAGGAAAGAGAGACTATCTTCGGTAATATTAAAAGTGTATTTGATCGCCGGATGGTACAAGGAACTAACCTTTTACACCATTATATCTTCAAAAACACGTTACGGTAATACAATATTAGTTTTTGAAAGTGTTGCACCTAAACTTTGCCGAAATGGTCACGCTTTGACGTTTTTTGAGTAAAATTTAATCAGTCACACAGACAAATGTTAAAGATATGTCGAATATATATAGTTACACTAAATTACTATCATTTAAACCAATCACTTAATTTTCATTTGTTAGGCTTTCCCCAAAAATTGCGATTTACCAAATTTTTTTATGCTAATCACATCCCGGAATTCAGAGTTGTATCGGGTGTGTAACTAGAAATTTTTGTCTATAAATAGCATGCTTAGCTCATTACATTTTGATAACTTGTCACTTATTGACAAGGTGCGTTTAATTTGTAATCATGGGTATGTCAGTAGCACAAATATAACTGTTTTTTTTTTTCAGAATATTTAATCGTGTCATTTTATAGTAAGTATAGTTTGAATGCAGTCGGTTTCATTTTTCTTTTGTTACTGTATCTCATTTGTTGTTAACACGTGATTAACATGAATACTTTGGTTTATCTTTTTCCATATGTTCTAATGTTATTTTTTGCTATCAATGCAAATGACCATTTGGCAGATTCATTTGTATTTGACTATATTTCAAATTTTGGCTTAGCATTTGCTACTTTCAACACTTACTGTAATTAATGTCATGATAAATTTTCAGTTTCTGAAACGAAACCAAAACCAAAATTTATTTGAAAAAATTGCCTTACAGGTACTTGTTTCAGAATGTAATAGCATTAATGTGTACCAACTATCCCGTTCTGAAATTGTATACGGTAGCTAGTACCTTTGATTGTTTTTTTTCTATTGCAGCAAAACTACCCAAGGAATAGGTATTTTGTGTACAGGCTTTCTAAAATGGTTAAAAACCATTTTCAAAATTTCGCATTCTCTACGAAAAATTAGTATTTTTAACCTGCAAGAAATAATAATATCTCCTCAAGCTAAAAAATGTCTGTGTAATTTTCGTTTGGATAACAGAAGTTGCAACAGCCTTTTCTGCGTGCGTTGAAATCACAGGACTCTCTAATTTGTACTATGAATTAATTAAATCAAAACATCTTGATTACTCACAAAAAAATAGATAAAACAGAAAAGATTTGAAGAGTGCGAAATTACTTCATAAAAAATAACTGCTTGAGCTTCCGAACTGTTTCTAACCAAAAAATCTTTGGTCCTCTGCATAGCAGAAATCGGTTAATAGATCAGTTGTGTTGCTACATTGTGTATACTACTACAGCAACTTATTTTTTGTAAAGGCTCATCTGTATTTGTATTATATTTTTGCATTTTTTTCAGTGAAACTTACTTCTTGTCAGTATGTCTTCCTTTCCATTTGCAATTGAGTCGTGCAACTGTTTTGTAAAGAAACGGACATCCCAATAAAATAATTAAATAAATAAAAATAGCGGGAAAATATCATCAACTGTGCAGGCTTGGGGTAATGGTAATTTGTAACTGTAATGTAACTGTAATATTACATTTTTTCAATGTAATGCAAAGTAATTTGTAATTCATCTTTTTAAATGTAATTGTATCTGTAATGTAATGATTACATTTGCAAAAAAGTCATGTAATGGGGCATTACTTTACATTACTTCTAAATTACTTTTGAAATGTGTCATATTTATAAATTTTGTCTTTTTATCTAGACAAGTTTTGGTTTGAATAACATTGAAAAAAAAAAACAAATTAAATATTGTTGCTTTTGTTTGATCCTAAAATAATAAAATGCCCAGATTCACTTAAATATAGATTCTGTGTTGGCAGTTATGTCTTTTGGGAAAAGATATAGTGCAAATTTTCTGTTATATAAATTGACAGCTGAAGCTAATTTTTAATAAAAATATAGAAATTTAGATAAATCAGACTTTTTCTTAAAATACATATACTTCTACCTATATACCTTTGAAATTTTATAGTTTGACACCCAAGCTGATCATTGTGATACTGATTGTGTATTTTCTGATCAATTACCCTAAGGCAACCCAGTTATTGTTTTTGAAATGACATATTTATTGACTACAATAACCCTGTAACCTTTAGTATATAGTTAAGTACTCTCGACCAATCAAATAACAGGATTTCAGCCGTCTTATTTGTGAAGAACATAAGAAATCATGTTCTTACTAAAGGATTATCTATTGTATTTTTCATGTTAGGGTCAATAGCTTAAAACTGCTTGGGGCATTTCATTTGGATTATAAAGCAATTATATGTAAAATATGAAGGAGTTGTCATTCACTCAAACGCCAGTATTATAATATTTTCAAAAAATAAATTGACTATTCAGTATAAAAATCAGATAAAGACAAAGCAATAATAGATTAAGGGGGTGTAATCATTACTTTAATAACAAAAAACACACACAAAAAAGAAAAAAAAACAAGTATAAAACATTGGAGGATACAAATGGCGTTATTGCTATCAAACCACCTTTTTGGAAATATCTTTAAAATTTTGTGCAGAATAAGTTATCAAAAACGTAAAATGTACACATATTATGTCATTACCATCAGGATCTTATGATGATCAAATCGGGAAATCAGCCCCCCCCCCCCCCAAAACTAACAAAATTATCACAAAAAAAAAAATTAATTAAGAAATAAAAAAATACATACTCACTGTACCACATTTAAGGCCTCAGATTCCATAATAGTATAAAACTATAAGATAGTATATCTAAATCATCTTTTAAATTCTGTAAGCTCTATACCATCCTACTCCATAATGAATAACTCTATGTAATTACATTTATAACACCTGTTTTATCACCTTCACAGTTTTCTATAGGCCTTAATTACTCAAATCATGGCATGCATGGGTGAAGTCAAATTGGTCTAAATTAGTGTATCTATTGAGTGTCTATAATGTCTGATTATTGTAATTATTTCTTGAGTACTTAACAATATTCTAAATATATAAGAACATGATTATCCCCTTCTTCGTGATAATTACTCGCTAACACTCGTACTTATTCATGAAGAAGGGGATAATCATGTTCTTCCATATACTTAATACCTGATTAATAGAAACCATAGTTTTTTTTCAATTTGTAATACTTTTGACATGACCTTATTCATTGTAATACTTATATATTAAAATGATCTTTTTTCGCTTGACATTATGTAACAAAAGTATTTTTTTTTCATAAAAATGTAATTTGTAATGTAATGTATTACTTTAGCAATGTAACTGTAATATAATGCATTACACAATGGAATAAATGTAATTGTAACTGTAACTGTAATGGAGAAAATTGAAAGTAACTGTAATGTAATGCATTACTTTGCAATGTAATTGACCCCAAGCCTGCAACTGTGGCACAACTACAAAGCATTGAATATTCTTTCATGCTTTGATTTAATTGAGACTTTCTGCTCAGTCGGAACAGGGACAATAAATTACTGATAACGTTGAATCTCTTATTGGGAACTTGTGGTAAAACTGGCATTATGAGCATCACATAAATAATACCAAAAGCTTTCATTGTTATTTTATGGTTTGTTATCATCATTATGTTATGACAATGTAATCCTGCGCATTAGAAACATTTCGGTGAGAGATTGTTAAAAGGTACTCTCAGCTTTAAAAAACACTGATCAAAGCAATTAAGTACTAAATGATTTTCACTATTGACAGTATTTGTTGAAAATAGTTCAAGTTAATAAAAGGAAGAAGATGGTGAATGAAAGGATATGGAGTAAATGCACATTGGACAAAGTCTCTACAAATACATGGTAAAAACAGGCAAAGGCACAAAGCTTTTATTGTTGTTCTTAATCTTGAAGTCGCCATGAGTCCACCATGAGTCACCATGAAGTCCAATCAACATGGTTTTGATAAGTGCAATGTGGAACCTCAAATTGAAGTCACATACAAAATTGCGAATGCCTGTGATTTATAGTTGCTCAGAAAAGTGGTACAAAAAGTTTAACCATTGAAAGCAATTGCTGAAAAGTTTCGGTAAACAGGAAGTAGATGTTTAATTTGATAAGTGCAATGTGGCACCCTCTACTTAAGTCACATATAAAATTTCATGATGCTGCGATATGTAGTTGCTGAGAAAAATTTTACGAACAACGCCGACGTGAAAATGATAGAGAACGACAGTAACTAGGAAAATATTATGAAATACCAGGGCATAAAGTCATAGAGTCTGTAGCCTTATAAAAAATATTGTAAGCCGACCCTCCCCTCTTCATGTCCTGTCATAGTCAAATTTAATTTGATGTATTGCAAGTCAGCTATAACATAGCCTATACTTGTTTCAAGTAACTATATGCCACTCGAAATTGATCGTTTTTAGTCAGAAGAACGACTTGTCTCCCTTAATTCAATAAAAGATGAAATTTTAGACTTACACACGTCAAGTTTAAAAACAAATTCAGATTCATCTGTATCTGAAGGATGTCCTTACGTTTTCGGTAAAGTTTGTCGTTAGTTGTCTGGTTATTTTAGGGTACCCCGCACCTGGCCCATGTTGTACAATCGGTTATTTTTGGCTTGTTTGGTGTCAAACGTTACTTTTTTCTTGTTTCCGCTAAACAAACATGATTCTTTTTCGCATTAAATATTTGATGGGAATAATCCAATATAAGCGTTAATTTTTAATTTGTCAATACATTTCTTTGCATGAGACGACATGCTTTTAAGACTTGCATCCTATCTTTTGCAGGAACATCAACTGCAGGTAAGAATGGTAACCTTTTTTCCTCCGCCTTTTCTGCTAATCCACAGCATTTCAATGCCTTCTGAATGTGATTGTTACATGTATGTAGCTCGGCCAACATGTAATAAGCATTTGGAAACTGCTTGTCGCAATCAGGAGCCTTATTTATAAATTCTAAAAATAATTTTATGGCTCTATCGGGATCAGAGCTCATATTAGAATAAGCAAGCCCGTATAAGGCACTGTGATTTGAAAGGTCAAAGTTATAACTTCTTTGAAACGAATCACGCGCCCTTTCCAGTTGGTGTGTTGCGACATATCTACTCCCTAAAAGATAATAAACGTCGATAAGTATTTTTAGAATCATTGGATTTTTATCACTTGCATATCTTGATTGGAGCTTATGTCCAAACTTTTCCAATGTTGTGATAAAAAGTTTACTGAATTCATAGTCAGACATCTTAAAAGTTTCTGTTGTATTTGCGTGCTTTCTAACAATCAACAAAATTTTAACGTATTCTGCCGATTCATCATTATGTTTAATTTTCAGATATTGCTCGACGAGGTCAAATGTCCTTTTTGGTGGTCTGCATGGTTCGAATAAACTATTTTCACTGATATGACCAAGAGCAATATGTTGAAATGCTGGTTTGAGAAAATCACAATCATTAACATTCTCAACCGTATCTTTCGGATAAAGTCGTATTATTTCGGAACCTTCAGATAAATTCATAAAGGCTTGTAAATATAACTGAGCAGTCGGAGAATTCGGGTATTCAGCATATTTCTTGGGATCTACCACTTTCTTGTCAGCAAAAAGACTTCCCGAATCGTGTGATTCTCTGACTAACTCGTTAAGCGATTTCTGAAGAAACGATTCGATTTGTTGCATGTCTGCTCAATATTGTCAACTCAACTTGTATTTATGAACTTCATAAGACCTGAAATAGCGAAATAATATGGAAAAAATTTAAATTTTATGATGCAATCAAACCATAATTATATGGACTTAACGTTAACTTGTTAAAATGCTACATAAAAAAAAAACAAAAATCATATCCAACAAATCCAAGATATTGGGAAACTTTATTTTATTATAAAAGCACAATCAAATGTTCGCTAATGAATTGAATGTAAGTTTGCAAAAAAAAAAAAAAAAAAAAAAACAAAAACAAACAAACAAACATCTTTAGAAAATTAGCTTGTGAAACAATGATGGGCATTCCACTAAGCACAAATAGTTTCCGTTACTTGTACTATCATCACATTAACTTTATCTAATGTCAATTATACAAAAGCATCAAAATTGAAGGTCGTTTTAGCTAAACATATGGACATTTCACCACATTATGCTTCTTCAATGCAGATATAATTATAAGCATTTCAGCACTTAAATTTAAAAAGCCGACAGTGAAAAACGAATCATCTCAATTAATGACTCAAAACTCTTGATTTTCACTCACAAAATAATCAATAAAATGATTTGTTGATAGTGATTATAAAGCTATGCAACGGAGAAATACTCCATACAAGGACTAGTTCAGAAAAATGGAAAAAAAAACTTTATACAAGGGCTAGTTCAGAAAAAAGACAATAATCTAGCCAAATCCTTTAGTTTCAGTTTCCGTTCTTTCATTGAACAATCCTCAATTTAAGGATAACCTTCATCTTATATACCCAAATGAACTCGCAATTAAAGAGACCACTGATACACCAACATCAACATTATGCCTGGGCCTATACCTCTACATTGACAACTCTGGACGTCTGAAAACAAAACTTTATGACAAGCGTGATGATTTCGACTTTCCAATTATGAACTTCCCGTTTTTGAGCAATTCACACATCTTTCGCATATGGCGTGTACTTTTCACAACTCATTCGCTATTGCCGTGCCTGTAGTTTGTACATCGATTTTACTGTCTTAAAAACTTGTACATCAAAGTTATGTTCAATCATTGTTGCAATTGTCACTACAGATGTTTTACGGTCGTCACCACGATTTGACAGACCATTACAATGTTTCGGTTTCATAAATGAAACAGATATCTTTGGGTAGATCCAGAGTTTAATTTGTATTGTCTTTATCATACTGCCTCAATTCATGTTGACTGTGAATTGCAGTGATTTTGGATTTATGATTTTAGAATTCCCCCTTTTCTCGTTCTTGCTTCGGTATTCGTTTGCCGATGTATCCATTATTTTTATTTCCTTAAGAAGAGATTCAGTAATTTTTCCAAGTACATATGTAAGTTAGCTAAATTGTCCTTTAATATAATATAAGATGTCTTAACATAATAGTGTTAAGCCTGTCAAGATAGTGATAAGATCAAAATGGCCAAACAAGATCATAACATATTTGCTAGTGATCGGTTACAAAACGTCAAAAAATACACACCGTAAATTCTTATAAAAAAGACGCACAATTCTTACACACAAAGAATATTCATATACCCTGTACATAATATGTGTGTTATTTCATTTTTCCAATGTGAATGAAAGAATATGGAGTAAATGCACATGAGACAAAGTCTCTACAAATACATGGTAAAAAACAAGGAAAGGCACAACGCATTTATTGTTGTTCTTCGTCTTGAAGTCACCATGAGGCCTTCAACAATGAGCTTTGCTCATACCTCATAGTAAGTTCAAGATGGCACGTAGCACCGGTTTGAGCGGAAATGCTAATTGTCGAGCAACGCTACATCCATGTCTTCATTGGTCATTGGTGCGGGATTGTCAACAAACATTAATTAAACTGGCAAAGTGCTCTTACAATCACTGTCATCCTTCGCCCGACAAAAGCACTAGTGTCTTAAGCTAGTGGACGATTACAACATATAGACAAACACAGTGCACTCATCAAGTCGAATGTAAGAAAACTTGGCGTTATCAAATAGTGAGATATGTGCACTTAAAACAGGTGGTGAGAATTACTTTTCAAAATTACAAAAATAAATGCCTAAATTTGAAAGTATGAATATTATATCCATATGAGAAATTCTCTTACGCGCAAGTACACCATAACTGAAATATACGGAGAGCATACATTTTTCGCACGGGGAATCTATTTACGGACTCCACATTGCAGGAGAGACAAACTCCCGTCGTAAATGGTGAATTAAAGGATATGGAGTAAATGCACATGAGACAAAGTCTCTACAAATACATGGTAAAAAACAAGCAAAGGAACAACGCTTTTATTGTTGTTCTTCATCTTGAAGTAACCATGAGGCTTTCAACAATAAGCTTTGCTTATACCTCATAGCTTTATTGGTAAATGTGTATAAGTTGATGGGGAGGGAGGGGGTTAAGTTTTGTTTTTAGACTGTAAGGGTCCCAATCACTAGAGGCAGTTAGCGTTTTCCCTCTTAATCTTATATGTTTCGTATTTTAAATAATACATGTAAGACTGAGACAGAAAATTGACTTCATAGTGGATATAACTAGTGATGCACTACTAAAAGCGAATTTTTTAAAGAAAAAAAAATTCACTGGTTGTATCCAATTGGACCTTTTCTTCGTTGTTCACGTGAAAGATGCATGATGAGGTGCAACAAACAGTTTCTGCATTTATTATTTGTTTTATAGGAAATTTCTACAGCCGAAAAAAATTATTTGGTATAGTACATTCTAAACATTTTTCTACCTTAGTAAAATTGTTCTTTCAAATCTGATGTGCTTTAAGTAAGTATCTTATTAAATAAACAAGATTCAAGACATAAAAAGGAAAAAAATCATGATTATCATAGTCACCGATAAAGGCACGCACTTTTATATAATACAAAATCATGATTATCATAGTCACCGATAAAGGCACGCACTTTTATATAATACAAAATCATGATTATCATAGTCACCGATAAAGGCACGTACTTTTATATAATACAAACTTTATAGGTATTTACCCTACAAAGTTCTAGTTTTTTTTCTCTCAGTGGTTACATATATATTACAGATATAAGCCTCCTATTCTTGGTATTCATTTCTCTAGATTCAAGCATGCACAGGCATCCGTTTCGTTATCATATTTGTATTATATTAATTCAAATTTCAAATTCTTTATTGTCATTTAACATATAATGTTTATGACAAATAATAAACAATAACCAATAAGTATAACAAACGTTTAACATATAAACAAGTTAATTAACCCAAGTCCCCTAACCGAAATTTCATAGGCTGCTTTACAAAGGAACCTATATTTTTTACTTGTTGTAATGAGAGAGATGAGAAATATATTTAATATATATTATATAAATATATTATATAATAATATAATATAATTGGTCTAATTCATGTAACTAAATCAGTTAACGTTTTGCAAAATAAGGAGAAAACTTACCTGTAAATCTGTATCGTCTTAATGTATCTGTGTAGTTTACGTCGTTTTATAGTTTTTGTGTATTTGCTCTGTATGTTGTAAGAAAACGTTCGATAATTTGAAATTTTTATTAATAAAAATTTTACGGAAGGATATGGAGTAAATGAACATGAGACCATAACACATATGTTAACTCCAACTGCAATAATATTAATGAGCTGTATGGCCATTTCGGAAATTTATTCCTCATCAGCAGCACTAGAAACCAAACAAAGGAAATCCATATTTCAAAAAATGTTTAAAATGCATAACCAAACGAAATCCGAATAATAAGTCTTTATCTCTATCTTTTAAGCTGTATATTAAAAACATTTTATTCAATAAACCACAGAAATTGACATCCTGATAATTTATGTCATTGGCGGATTAATATTTGTTGACCAAGGCACCATAAATTTATAGCATATTCTATCGTTCCTCGTAGGAAGGCAATCATTTTCTGAAGATAGATTTTTGTGTAAATGCTTTTAACAAATTAAATTAAATTCAATTGGTCATCGATTAAAAACTTGCCACACCCGAACAAACCATCGTTATTTACCTAAATGTGACAATCTCTTCAAAAACAAATGATGGATGATACAGATTTCAGGTAAGTTTTGTCGTCATTTTACAAAAAGTATAGTTATATTAAGTATTCCTAATATTGAAGACATGATATTGTAGAGTATTAACATAAGTTTTAGAGAAATTAACTTGATAAAATTTTGCAAAAATAAAAATCCTATCCGAATCAATACCAGGAAAGCAGGTAAAAAAAAGTATACCCGAATCTAAACCAAAGCTTATGATGTACCCAATACCTGCTAACAAAAATGTACCCTATAATATATATGCTTATATGTGTGATTTTGATTCAAACTGAACCATAAAATTTCATTCTGTTATACTAGAGTGCAAGGCTGTTAAGACATATACCCGAAACTATACTTAACTTATGAAATATACACCCAAATAGATTTATGCACTTAAAAAGATACCCTAAATCAATACCAAAGCCTAAAAAATCGCCCCAAGTCAATACTTAATCATGAAAAAAGTGCCCCGAAAAAAAAATGCACATATCGTATACCAATTATAGAAAGTAATCCCGGGCAAATTACCTCTTTGGACCCTGACCGCCATTATTATCATTATCAGTATTTATCATCGATAAAACAATTCATATTATTAAAGGAAACTTGGAAATGGCATTACCAAATAAGAAGCGCACATATGCAATATATATGTAAACTGTGTGCAAAGGGAAAAATACCAAAACTGCCAAAAAAAAGTAAATTTGCAAGAGTGGGCATACCTTTCATAGTAATCTTTAGCATTTATTTCCTATATCTAAATCGACACATAGGAAGTGACTTCCATGGTTTCGAATATACTATCGTGCGTGTCAGGTGCCAAAATAACCTATAACCGCAACCGCAATCCCCCCTTCCCATTATTTACCTGTTTGCGTCATTTTCTGTTTACAAAAGTTTCAATGTTATGTAGTAATCTAATATTATCATTTAAAGATTCAAGGTTCAATACATTACATTTACAGAAAATGTCCTATAAATTCACTGGACTGTATGTTTATACCTTTTCACAGCTGAGAAGCTTCAACGATTTTGAAAAAGCCAATGTATTATAATCATTTGCGCATGTCAAGTTGTTTACCATATAAAAATATATACTGGAAAACAGGTAAGGTTCAAAATGTAAATATGTTTTGTGGTAAGGTATAGAAACACGCATAGACATATAGGTAATGCTGTTATTCAATTAAGATAAAATTCTGTTAATTCGTTGTATTGTGGTTTTTGCCATAGCAACAATGATATACCACAAAAAGGTATACCTAATAGGGGATATCGACCAGATATTCTGCTTGCATCAATTAAATAAGCTTTGAGAATGTATAGCCTGAAAATTACACACATACTAGCCTCTCACTGATACTGCCGATGTCTTCTGAAATTTATGGTGATTATTGACCAAACTCTTCGGGAATTTTTGAGTTTGATTTTCTTCCTCAGTGTGACAGTGTTCTACCAACAGATTAGGCTCCTTTAGCTAGCCGGTAGATTAGCGGTGGGCACCCCTTGACAACTCTTTCAAAATTACGTATTGCCTTTTTCTCTCCTGCCAAGATTGTGTAAATGGAATAAGTAGTCTACCTGTATTGGGTTTTATTCCTATGTTTATTATACTATAGGAAAACTGGATAGATAAACGGGAGGTGTGGGTACCCAAATCGGTTTGACCCTATCGCTGGATTTTGCGAGTGCCGGTACCAAGTCCGGCTGTCCCAAGTTCCTATCGTTGTTTACATTTTTTTTTGTCTTATTTATGTTTCATGTTTTTCCTTGGAAGATTGTAGCATGTAATTAAAATTGCAGTTGTTTTCTTGTTATCTCCCTTTCTTCATGTGAATATGGTGGTTGTTTCAAAAATTGTAGATTGGCGGATCCAAAAGGGGGGGGGGGGGGGGTCCGGGGGTCTGAACCCCCCTTTTTGGACAATCCTGTATCTTTTATTTAAAATCCTAGTGTTTTACGAAGAAATACCCTAAACATTTTCGAGCCTCGCCTCGCGAAACTTCTCTGCACTTCTCAATTGGAACCCCCTTTTTCAAAATTACTAGAACCACGCCTATTGTATATATAAAATAATTATATACCACTCAACAAAAGAAACGATACACAGATTTTATAAAAAAAATATTTTACTTTTTAGCAGAAAACCGTAACTCGTAGAGAAATGTATTTTCTGCACGTAGGAATTAACATTATGGCCCAAAATGTCTCTTACAATTTCTGAACAGTCTCTGGTCACGATCAAGGTCAAAATCCGGAATTTCTGTTTGCCGTCGAAAATAATGAGTATATCCACTTTTTTTTACAAAACCATCACATATTCGAACCGGCTGACTTCAAATTTCTGTTGATAAGACGGCTATGATTTCCTCAGGCCTATTTTCCATTTTTTACTACCGTTCTCATAAGTGTTAAACGCGTGTTATACGACCTTGACGTTGCGACGTTTCACGAGACGTGCTGTCACGTGATTTATCATTTGATGTGCATGTTTGCTTAAAATAAATCAATAGTCTTTAGTTTGGTCTTCTTTTCACAAAACAATGAATTTCGAGGGCAAAATTTAAAATCGACGGTGTGACAGCGCTAAGTAACTGTCTACATTGGTTTTGGATTGATCGGGGCATCGAAATGAGAAATTGTTTTCAACTTTTTTGAATGGCAAATTGTTAACGTGATGAAGTGTCCAAATTATTGACATCAAACGTTTTTAATCATCCATCAGTAAACGGCGAATTCGATCATCGGGCGAAAAACATACCATTCCGGATTTTCATCGTATCCGTTTCGGAATTGATTTGAAAATGAAATTAACAAATGCATTTTTGCGTTGAATACATCAATTCACAAAAATAAAAACTATTATTTGCGAATAACAAAAATATTTACAAAATTAAGTGTGTATCGTTTTTTTTTTTTTTTTTTTTTTTTTTTTTTTTTTTTGTTTTTTTTTTCTTTTTTGTTTTTTTTGTTGATTATTATAATAACACTAAAATGCAAATGATGTTAAATTTACGGCAAATTTTCGCCCTTCCACAGGCTGATTATTAATTCTCTACGCAAGGTGTTTGCATGTGCGATAAAAATATTTTTGTTGGTACGATTAAACTAACAATGAAAATTGAAACATAAATATTGTCGTTCTGTATGACATAGAAAGCTAAAAATGGAAACTATAATATATGAATCAAATGAAAAATACAATTAATAAAAAAGATGTTAACATAATTGTTTAACGCTGAAAAGAATATTCTTTTTATTTTTTGTTACTGTTGAATTTCATTTGGTCACGTTCGTTAAGATCGTTGGGTTCTAAAGTATAAAGCTGGTGGACCCAACAATTTTCTCGCAATTCCCTTGTTGAGGCATCCCGATGTTCGTTTTCTTCAATGATATGTACTTTGATATCTTCAAAAGTACGTCCTGTCGATTGGAGATGGCGCGTGACAGGACAGTTTCCTTTTTTGTTATGAAATGAACGGTGGTTGTTTAACATGATGTTGAAACAGGTTGTAGTTTGTCCAACATATTGTAAACTGCATGAACCACACGTCAATGAATAGATGCAGTTTTTAATGACTGTAGATTTACAGCACTTACAGTTGTAACGTTTGCAAGGATTGTAACTACCTGGTGATTAGGGTTTATTATTTATTTTGGATTTTACTTGAATGTCTCGTATGCTCTTTGGTTTTCTTAAGGCCATTAATGGTAATTCTGGAAAAGTTTTTTTTTCAACTTTGGATCTTTCTCTATTAAACTTCAATTCTTACGAATTATAGATGGAAGTACTTGGAGACTGGGATTGTAAGTTACAGAAAAGTGTGTTCTTTTATTTTGACCTTTGTACACAAGAAAATAGTTGCGGTTAATATTGTTCAATTTTTCAAAAGCACTGTTGATATTTTTGTTAGTATAACCCCTTTTGAGCAGGTGTTTTTTTTTCATTCTTGTAAACGGTGGTTTTTTAGGTGTTCCTAGGAACATATACGTTTAACTCGTATGGCCTGGCTATAAGGGATACTGTAAAAACAATGTTTTGGGTGACAGCTTTTTGGGGATAAAAATTGATGCTTGTCAGTTTTCTTTGTACGGAGATCAGTTTTGATGTTACGTTGACAATGGTTGTAGTGGTTTCAAGAAAGCTGATCTTCTTTGTTTAGGACTCAAATGTAAATTTGATGGAGTGTCAAAATTGTAACAATCGTGACAAAATTGGTCCAGTTGTTTCTTTGTTCCATTCCATTTGATGTCAATATCATCAATGAAACGCAACCAAGAAATTGGTTTAAGTGGATCTGTAGACAAGATATCTTGTTCAAGGTTTGCCATGAGAATGTTTGCATATGATGGTGCCATTTTGGTTCCCATACTTGTTCTGTAAACTTGCAAATAATGTTGCTCGTTGAATACAAAATTGTTATTCTCCAGAACAAGAGTGGTTAATTTGACAAGGCACTCTCTTAGAGGATTTTTATCTTGTCTACAGTGCCATGCTTTTTCACAGGCATGTATACCTCCATCCTTTGGAAAGTTAGTATATAAAGACGATATCGGCTCCAATAATGGACTCGCCCACAAGGGGCTCATCAATTATTGTTCGTCAATATTTCTTGTATCAAAAACAAAACTTCCATTATTCTATAACAAAAGCTATGCTTACGAATTGAAATAAATTAATCAAGAAAAGTTACCACTTAAACAAACAGTAGCCTGTTAAAACTCTTAGACGACATTTGAGTGGTAATAACCTAAGAACGATTACTTTTATATCTATACAAAAATGTATATCTTCTTTTCAGAAAAAGGTAAGAGAGACTGCTTTGAGGCATACAACTTGATCTCAAATGAATTTATCGATTTATAAAAATGTGCCACAGGTAATGAGACATAATGCGTCACCGCGATAATAAGCAAAATAGAAATGTAAACATTTTTTTTTTAAATTTATAATTCTTAAATTTATAATTTACGTCTATATACTACAGTTTTGAAATAAACACAGAATATTCAAAAAATTAACAATTTGATGACAAAGTATATTCAAAGTCCCTTTTCCATAACTTTGGAGATTTAATATTCTACCAGGATGTACAATTTCCCGTGAGTATGATGTCAGGATAATTCAAACTGCCACCAGAAAGTAAAAACTAAGCAGTTATCGTGAACAGATCTATTAGAATTTTTTTGTTTAGAGTTGCATTGAAGGCCCTCCAAAAAAAAAAAAAAAAAATGTCTTGGAATATCATCATATAACACGTCAAGATTGTCATGATTTACTTTTTTATTGCATCCGTAATTGTAACAATGTCAGTTATTAATCACGGGAAGCCGTGGCCGTGAGTAAAATGTGATATGTCTTGGTCTATAAATATAGTTTCCACAACAAGAACTAGTTGTTTATGAATTTTTCAATTCATTATTAAGTAAAATAAATTTTGCAAATGTTTGAAAGCGAGGCTTGTCAAGCTTTTAAACATTTGAGGATGAGAGAAATTTCATAATTAACTTATTTAAGTTGTGGAAACTTATTATGTAATGATTGCAGGATTGTATTCCGAATAAATTTGGCAGGAAATTTCACGAAACCTGTTTTCCTCTCTAGAGAGGAGAACAAATGTTTCCGCACCGTTCAGGAAACGTGAAAACTGGGTAGATATTAGAGAAATAACTCTTTATCTACAAAAAAATCCTGATTCATCGTAACTATCTGTCAGATTAAGATACTGACCTCAAAACTTTGTAGTGATAGTTGTAATTTCTACTTCACTTCATAAATGCAATGGCATTTTTATTAAACATCTATTGTTTTTTTAAGGTAGAAACATGAGAAACGTCACAGCATTACAATTCCTGAAAAAAGACATCAAAAAATTCTCTATGAACTAAACAATGGCTGTTACAGCAGGGAATATTCCGAGTTTCAATTTCTCTGCAGAGCTAAATGCCACAAGGGTTGAAATACAGAATGCTGGGTATCCTAATCAAGGTATGTATATAAATAAAAATATACAACAATATGCAATTCTACAACACACTGCTGTTATTTCAATAAATCATACATATATATTTAGGTTGAGATTGAGATCCTTCAGGCTGTAGCATTTGTTGGAAAATTTTCTTCAATGTTGTGTATAGAAATATACTAATTAACAAAAGAAAACGTCCACCTACTATGATCCTCAATATACTTTCTGACAGGGGTGATAGAACTACAATTTTTGTTGTATACTTCGTAGAAAACCAATTTTTATTCGTTCCTTGCATATTTGTTATGACAAACTTTAGTAGGTGCTAATGAGATAATTTTCCGAAATAGTGGTCAAAAATTTTTTGCGGAATACAGCATTAGGTCAATGGCGGTCGGAATTGAATTTTCATTATTTGTTGTTAAAATCAATACATTATTGGTAACCTATCCGAAAACACAAACATTTCCATAAAAAAATAAGGTCAAGGTCGAATTCTGGAGTTTTGACGTTTTTCAGTTTGACGTCATGACTTCATCCGTTTTCCATTTTTTTTTGTATTTGATAAATTTCGGATAACTCGGTGATGATTTCTAAACAAAGTAAAGTCTCTTTTCCCTTAATCGAAGGTCACACTGCAACAAATACTTCAAGAGGTCAAAACCACCAGATCTTATTAGGTAAGTGAGAGCCTCGTTTTCGAAAATTCGTTGAAGTATCGATTGTTTCGAAATGGCAAATTGTTTGACAAAAATATTCTTTCGACTTTCTGCGCATGATCATTTATGTCTCGATTCTAATAACCGGAAGTTCTCTTAATTTTGACCGGAAGTGTTCTTTTTAAGACTAAATTTAGAAACGAGTATTGCTAAAGGCTATAATCAATTAAAAAGAACAAAAATAATGCTTTTATTTCAAATTATATACCACAAAAATGTGAGCGGACGTCTTTTTTGTTGAGTAGTATATATATAAGTGAAGGACCGGAAAATAGAACTCAAGAAAATATGTCCATTTACAAAGCTTCATAGTATCCGATTCCTCACTACAAAAAAAAAAAAATTAGGTCCGTGTTGTTTATCCTTGTGTGTGTGTGTCTTCATTTTTCTTTTCTGTGCCGTACTCATGTGGTATCTCTGTTTCTTTGTTTTTTTTTCCGATGTTGGCATTGTTCTTGGATTATACGTTTTGGATTGAAGGTTCGGTTCTCACTTACATTATATGAAATGCTCTCTCAAAATATTGTCAAGATAACGAAAACCTTGATGTAATAGTTTTTCAGTTATGAACAGATTCCGTTCATTAAAATCGCAAACATTATAACATACTCGATAGGACTATTTTGAATAAAGGCATCAGTATTTCAATGTTGCACATTGAACCTTTTGTATACAACGTACTATATATTTAGGATTTGACATTTTAAATAAGAGCTCTGTCATATAAAGAGCCCATTTCGACAGGAAGAAGTAAGGATTACGAACAAAAACCAGAAGTCATTGATTAGAAAAATATGTGGACATAAGTTTATAATATGCTGAAAAAAATTGAAAAATAAAGGAAGACTTTGGCTTATGTGGGTCTACCATTTAAAGAGAAAAATCAAAGTTGTATTTGTTAAGATATGAAATTGGTGTCGATATATCAGTCATCCATTGGTTTTATTTTCCGACCAATTTTTATCGATAGGTCAAGTCATCTCTTACTGAGGACTAGTCATTTCTATCATTGAATCGAGAATACGAATTTGACTGGATTTGCATTTTTTCTAAAACAGGGAACTGTAAAACATCCCAGGCCCAAAGTGAATTTTCTTTAAATGAAAGGCCGTTGATATTATAACTACGGGGATGGGGATGAAGAAATTTACAGAAATTAGTATCGTCTGTCTGTCTGACTAAAATTAACATGGAACTAATTCCAAGTCTAAACTGAATGAGTATTTTAGTAAACACACTTATATCTGCTGGATTAGCTAGACTTCTAACAACAACTTTTTTATTCAGTCTCTACCATGAACTATAAGGAACATTCTAAAGTGCCTTTTCTGCATTGAAACGATCAAATTTTGCTTTAGATTGCCTAAAAGGTAATATGAGCGTTGCTATCAGAAAAAAAAAATCTTCGCTTGTTTTGATCACGACACAACAATGCAGTACAAAAATGTAATTACAAAACATAACAAAATACCGAATTTACTGTAAATTTAGTTTCTGTATATTGCTATTTCGACAACTTATGTCTCTTTAGTGCAGATCAAATCAAGGCGTTGTTAAATCTGACAGAGACCAAATAATCAAAACATGTAAATTAGAAGCCAAAATAAGCTAGGAAAACATCATTGCATGATGGAGATACTAAACTACATTTTCAGAATTTTCATATTGCAAGTTTCGCAATAAAATCGGGTTTCGGGTGGGCACCGAAGTACTGATTACTGGATTAGTGAATACACTCGAAAAAAAAACAGTCCACCTGCAGATGAATCAGCCCAGCCTTAATAAATAACAAAATACCAACCAAAAATGCCTTAAATTAAGTTTCTGGATATTGCCAAATTACGTGTGGCTAATTGAAAGTTGTTCTTTTGGTCAAAACTCTAAAATGGTATCAGTAATTGAAATTAAAAAGAACAGCACTGCGAGATTGTGCTACTTTGAAACTTTAAAGTTATGATAGTTTGTTAAGAAGAAAGTTTGTTGTCGAACTATTTAATAACAAGACCAATTACATGTCTGGACCTGCGTCACCGTCACTCATGTTCAACTAAGAAAGTGTTGTTTTTTATAACCTAACATAATGTCATATATAGGTTTACCAATTCAAACTAGAGGTACTGCTGAACGCAGGGGGGGGGGGGGGGCCCGCAAAAGGCAATCACTTCCTTTGTACCAAATTATGAACATTTGTTAATGAAAATATTGTAAAATAAAAAGTAAAAAAGTAACGGCAAACAGGACAAAAAAAATGCAGCAAGAAGTGGCACGGCAAACCTGAAAATACCTTACATAACACAACTCATCATCATGAAGCTTTACACCAAGTATCAAATCATTCCAAGTTGTAGAGGCCAAGTAAACTTCGACAAACATTTTCATCCATAGAGTGGTATAATAAAAATTTAAAGTATTGGCAAACAGGAGGTAGTGGCACGGCACACCTGAAAATACCTTACCGGTGCACCTGATCTCACCCATGGTTTTTATTGGGTCCGTGTTGTTCATTTTTGTATATGTGCGTGTCTTCATTTTCTTTTCTGTGTCATGCTCATGTTATGTCTTCGTTTCTTTGTTTTTCCGACGTTGCCATTGTCCTTGGATTGTTCTTTTTAGACTGACGGTTCGGTTCTCACTTACTTTACATAACACAACTCATCATCATGAAGCTTTACACCAAATATCACATCATTCCAAGTTGTAGAAGCCCGGAAAAATTTGACGAAAATTTTCATCCATGGAGTAGTATAATAAAAAGCTAGAGTATCGGCGAACAGGAAGTAGTGGCACGGCACACCTGAAAATTGCTTACACATTACAACTCATCATCATAAAGCTTCAAACCAAATATGAAATCATTCCCACGTGTTGAAGCCCGGAAAACTTTGACAAAAAATTTTCATCCATATAGTGGTATAATAAAAAGTTAAAGTATCAGCAAACAGGAAGTAGTGGCACGGCAAACCTGAAAATTGTGTACACGGTACAACTCATCATCATAAAAATTCAGACAAAATATGAAATCCTTTCCAACTGTAGAAGCCCAGAAAACTTTGACGAAAAATTTCATCCATGGAGTAGTATAATAAAAAGTTAAAGTATCTGCAAACAGGAAGTAGTGACACGGCACACCTGAAAATGGCTTACACGGTAAAACTTATCATCATAAAGCTTCAAACCAAATATGAAATCATTCCCACATGTAGAAGCCCAGAAAAATTTGACGAAAAATTTTCATCCATATAGTGGTATAATAAAAAGTTAAAGTATCGGTAAACAGGAAGTAGTGGTACGGCAAACCTGAAAATTGCTTACACGGTAAAACTCATCATCATAAAGCTTCAGACCAAATATGAAATCATTCCCACTTGTAAAAGCCCAGAAAACTCTGACCAAAAAAATTGTTGACGGACGGACGGACGGACGGACAAAGTGAAAAATATAGGGGACCCGCATCTCGATGCGGGGCCCTAACAAGTATTCATTTACCTTATTACCAAAACATTCTTCAAATGCAAGTTATAATTGAGATTATATTAAATTCAACCCTATTACTGTAATAGACAAAGAAAGAAGAAAAAAACAAAAGTAAATGTACAAAGTTGAACAAAGCATAAAATGAAATAGTCCACATCACTTCAGCAAAGGTGAAAACCATACCTGAGTTTCAAATAAACGCATACTTTGAATCTTTATAAGAAAAAAGCAATGCAAAAATTTAAGAATAGCTGACTATGATGAATGCGTTCAAAACTCTGCAACGTCTCTGGACAAAAGTGAGTATCATGACGATATAATATGATAAAATAAAGTACGAGGTCAATAAAAGATAGACTTTACATTTTTTTTAATCAAAACTGGCCTAAAAGGGAGGTTCACATCATCAATGTGTTCAAACAACAGTGTAAACTTTCAGAGGTATTTAGTCAGATATGTGAATGTTTCAGGTTACACAATCCAGGCAATGTAATGTTAAAATACGTTGAAAAAATGACTCAGTTCAACAATGCATAAATTCCACATTTTTTATTCAAATGTAACCAAAAAGGGAGGTGTACATCTACATTGTGTCCAAAACAACTGTGCAAAGTTTCAAAAGCATCAGGTTTAAGTGTCAGAGTTTCAGATTACACAAACTCAGTACCGTAATGTTGAAATTTGATGAAAAAATGACTAAGTTCAACAATAGATAAATTCAACAATTTTTATCCAAATCACACCAAAAGGGGAAGTGCACATCTTCAATGTGTCCAAATCAACTGTGCAAAGTTTCAAAAGAATCAGGTATAAGGTGTCAGAGTTTCAGATTACACAAACTTGGTACCTCCATAGCGTGACGGACGGACGGACGGACGGAGTCGAGCGGCTCCTAGACCTGCGGTCAACGTTGGTGACGCAGGTAAAAATACTGTTTGTCGCTACTGTATTGCAGTTGTAATGTTTGCAATATTCATTCTTTTTGTTTATATTTCAAAACTTCACCTAGCTGCAGGTGAGTAATAGAGGCTTACAGTTGCCAGTGCCGGTACCAAGTCCGGCTATCCCGAGTTCCTATCGTTATCTATGTCTGTCTTTTGTCATTTTGTTGTTTTTCTTGTGCGGTTCCCTTGTTGATTGTGCCATGTGATTGTAATGTTCGGCTATTGTATGTGTTTATCGTTATCCTTCTTTCATTAATTAAAGTGTGTCTTGTTGTTGCAGTGCCTAAGCCAGATTTAGATGATGATATAAAGCGTTGGCTTGTTGTTGGAATTTGCCTAAATGATGTGATATCACCGACACTACGAAAGTATGTAGACCCACTTGTGACACAATCATACAACACAGCGAAGACCAAGCACAATATCCATACACAGATTCATCTTCAACATCTGAAAAAGTATCCACCTAGTGCGAAACAGAATCTTAATTACCAATTTGCAAACCGAAACAGAGATTTTCATGGCAACAATCGCAACCTTTATGATTACAAAATAATGGATGCTGTAGAATTTTCAAAGCTTTTTCTTCAAACTTTGGCAACATTTTCCGGATTTGATCATACATGTGACTTCACCGCTCTTGCTGGAATTATAACAAACATGGACACGTTTCCTCAAAAAGTAAAGGATGATGTAGGGCAAGTAAGTATATACTGTTATGTAAATTAAGCACATGCATTACATTACTCATATTTATTTACCGAAAAAATCTGAATGTGTTATAACAGAATAGATCATATCCGAGTTTGGTATCAGGATTTATTAGAAAACTTTTCAACACGTCATAACATAGAAAATGTCACGTCATAGAGCCTAAAACGTCATTAAATTATGTTCCTGAAGTACATTAGTGGTTACATGGGGCGGACATGATTGTGACGTAAGGCGGACAAACAAAAACGGGTTAATCTAAAAACCAGAATTCTGATATGATCTACTACCAATCAGAATTGTTAAGAGACGAAATGTAAACGGCAAAAAGACAGCAGGTACAAAAACACCTGCAAATTGTCTTTCACGTATTTGTGCTGTTTCGGTACAAACATTTCAAAAGAAATGGCTTGTTAGCCGGTTTGTGGCTCGAAAAAACATACTCTTCCATAGGGTCTGTAAGTGTCGTTATGTGACACCGAGAAATCACGATAAAATATTCAAATTAAAAAACATTTCCCGCCAAACTATGACGTTGTGGGATTATGACGTCTACATTTTGTGCTTGAAAAGTTATATTTTTCTGTTAAAAATGCAACTTCCGGGTACGTACAGATGGGTGCAGACGCAACGTTCCCAAAAAGTGCACTTAAAGTGAACTTGAATTTCACTTTTCAAGTGCACTTCGCGTTCTCTTAGCTGTCGCGAAGTTCACTCTTGTGGAATAGGTAGCTATTCCGTGACAGGTATTATCGCGTTCACTAGTGAACTTCAAGTGCACTTGAAAGCTGTCGCGAGGATCACTACCTAAAACGAGGTTATCTTATATATATATATATAGTTAGATCGAATTTTAAGCGATAGCCGAGGGAATAAAAATATATTTCCACGTAGCGTTCTTTTGGATAAGCAAATGCGAAAAAAATACCTATGCAGTTATGTATAAAATATTGTTAAATATAAAACATGTCAGATAATATTTTCCCGCTACAAAAATGAATGACCAAAATAATTCATTTTTTCAAATAAAAAATTACTTATTATATCCTTTGAACAAGGACTTATAGCTCTTTATGAATCTTTATATAAATAAGTTTGAGAAAGTTAAGTTTTCATTATATGGTTTATACTAAATCTTTACAAATAAAAAAAATAGTTCATTTTAAAATATTTTACTTTATCACATCTTTTCAAAGAAGTTTTACATGAGATAATTTTGGGAAAAATACATGCGACAATTGAAATAAGCACCAACATATAATATTTCCAACTTTTGGATTCGTTTTTGATGAAAGATGCATAAATTTGGTATCGCGAGAAAGGAAAACAGCTAAACTGCAAAATATTTCAGTCTTATAAGGTGATTTTGGGAAAAAAATATGTATAAATGTTGTGTCGCGACAATTGAAATAACACGGACATATAATATCTCCCACTTTTGAGGTTATTTTTAACAAAAGATGTATAAATTTGGTATCACGAGAAAGGAAAAACGCTGAAATTCAAAATATTTCAATTTTATAAAGTAATTTGGGGAAAATACATATAAATGTTGTGTCGCGACAATTGAAATGAGCACCGACATATAATATCTCCCACTTCTGAGGTCATTTTTGACAAAAGATAAATAAATTTGGTATCGCGATAAAGGAAAAAAGCTGAAATGCAAAATATTTCAATCTTATAAGGTAATTTTGGGAAAAATACATATAAATGTTGTGTCGCGACAATTGAAATAAGCACCGACATATAATATCTCCCACTTCTGAGGTCATTTTTGACAAAAGATGTATAAATTTGGTATCGCGAGAAAGGAAAAAAGCTGAAATGCAAAATATTTCAATCTTTTAAGTTTTTTTGGGGATAAACATACATATATCAATGTTGTGTCGCGACAATTGAAATAAGCACTGACATATAATATCTCCCACTTCTGAGGTCATTGTTGACAAAAGATGAATAAATTTGGTATCGGGATAAAGGAAAAAAGCTGAAATGCAAAATTTTTCAATCTTATAAGGTAATTTTGGAAAAAAAACATATAAATGTTGTGTCGCGACAATTGAAATAAGCACCAAAATATTATATCTCCCACTTCTGAGGTCATTTTTGACAAAAGATGTATAAATTTGGCATCAGGAGGAAGGAAAAAAGCTGAAATGCAAAATATTTCAATCTTTTCATGTAATTTTGGGAAAAATACATATAAATGATGTGTCGGGACAATTGAAATAAGCACCGACATATAATATCTCCCACTTCTGAGGTCATTTTTGACAAAAGATGTATAAATTTGGTATAGCAAGAAAGGAAAAAACCTGATCATGAAATGCACAATATTTCAATCTTGTAAGGTAATTTTGGGAAAAATACATATAAATGTTGTGTCAAGACAATTGAAATAATATCTCCATTTCTGAGGTCATTTTTGACAAAAGATGTATAAATTTGGTATCGCGAGAAAGGAAAAAAGCTGAAATGCAAAATATTTCAATCTTATAAGGTAATTTTGGGAAAATACATATAATGTTGTGTCGCGACAATTGAAATAAGCACCGACATATAATATCTCCCACTTCTGAGGTCATTTTTGACAAAAGATGTATAAATTTGGCAGTGCGAGAAAGGAAAAAAGCTGAAATGCAAAATATTTCAATCCTATAAGGTAATTTTTGGAAAAATACATGTAAATGTTGTGTCGCAACAATTGAAATAAGCACCGAAATATAATATCTCCCACTTCAGAGGTCATTTTTTACAAAAATGTATAAATTTGGTATCGCGATAAAGGAATAAAGCTGAAATGCAAAATATTTCAATCTTATAAGGTAATTTTGGGAAAAATACATATAAATGTTGTGTCGCGACAATTGAAATAAGCACCAATATATAATATCTCCCACTTCTGAGGTTATTTTTGAAAAAAGATGTATAAATTTGGTATCACGAGAAAGGAAAAAAGCTCAAATGCAAAATATTTCAAATTTATAAGTTATTTTTGGGAAAAATACATATAAATGTTGTGTCGCCACAATTGAAATAAGCACCGACATATAATATCTCCAATTTCTGAGGTCGTTTTTGACAAAAGATCGTGATAAAGGAAAAAAGATGAAATGCAAAAAAGGTAATTTTGGGAAAAATACATGCGACAATTGAAATAAGCACCAACATATAATATCTCCCACTTTTGGATTCATTTTTGACAAAAGATGCATAAATTTATCGCGAGAAAGGAAAACAGCTAAACTGCAAAATATTTCAATCTTATAAGGTAATTGACCCAATCAGCGTTATTGAATAAGGGGGAGATAACTCCATCAGACTTGTATAGGTTGCATTAGTTATAATGTAACAAATCAGTTATATATGTTGATAAAAACGAATAAATGCAATAACACTTTAAAAAATGGCTATAAATCTTTTTAACTGTCATCGGTAGTCAATGTATGTATTTGTTTTACCTG
This sequence comes from Modiolus philippinarum, assembly GCA_002080025.1. NCBI lineage: Eukaryota > Metazoa > Mollusca > Bivalvia > Mytilida > Modiolidae > Modiolus > Modiolus philippinarum. Next base: position 97,291 of record MJUU01047407.1, on the reverse strand, counting down.
AGCGAATAAACATCCTGTGCTGTACATGTGTGTTAATTAGAATTTTACAGAAGATTGCCCTAGGTGATTTCTTTCAAGTTTTAGCTGTAAGAACAGATGTATAATTGAGATATTTCTACAAATATTATAAATTTTTAATTAACATTAAGATTGAAAAAAAAAAATTGAGCAGTTACAAACATGTTATATTAAAAGAGAAGAAAAAAAATGAAAAAGAAATTAAATAAAATGATATAAAATAATAATGAAAATAAAAAACATGAAGAACAGGCGTATAAAGATGTGTCTACAAATATTAAATGATTTTTAATTAACATTAAGATTGAAGATGAAGATAATAATATCACTTTCATTTATATATTTATTCATTTGTTTGTTTGTTTGTTCTTGTTTGATTATTTTGAGAATATTGCAACAGACGCAAATATTTACTTATTTATTTATAAATATGTTTATTCTATACATCAAAGTGAATTTTATTTATATAATTTTTATTTTTGCATTTGTTTAAATTATTTTTTAATTTCTATTTATATATTTTTTTTTTATTCATATCATTTTGTAAATTTATTTTTTAGACATATTCATTATGTTTGATCTTTTTATTCATTTCATAAATATTTATATAAATTTATAATATCAATTTATTTATTTCACTGCTTTGTTTTAGATCTTTTTTCAATATTATATATTTCTATTATCTTATATATAAATAAAAAAATTATTGTTATTTGTGTTGTTTTTCTTTATTTTCATTTTTTTAATTAATTTTCTCTTTTGTGTGTTTTTTTTTCGTTGTTTATTCAAAGTTTTTATTCATTTTTTTGTGTTTTGTTTTGTTTTTTTTTTCGTTTTCTTTTTTGTTTTTATTGTTTTTTGTTGTTTTTTATTTTTATTTTTATTTTGATACATATATATAAATATATATAATATGACTTTTAAATCTAAAGTAATGAAATAAAGAAACATGTTTGGCCCTTTCCACCTGTGCCTTTGTAAATATCTTGTGTATTGCTTGTATGTCATTTGTGCATTTTGAGGTTAAGACATGTATGGACCTATGAAAACCTAAAGGGCATCTATGATATAAACATATTAAGTAAAATTTTTACTCTTGAATGTAGCAACAAAGTATTTTGCCTATAGACCGGTCACATCAAAAGATGTTTGTCCAGGTGAATTTAATTAAGGTGATCAGAGTATATCAACAGGTGCTATACATGTAACAAAACACAACAAACATATAATTAATTATACAAAACACACCCCACCTAAACAATATTCCGATCTGAGACTTACAAGAAACTTGGTAATTGAATCTTAAGGGTCTAATCACATTACAGGTAAACAACCGGCAGACGTCTCAATACAGGTAAAATCCAGGTAAACACCGTATAGTTAAGGTAGTATACACATCAATTATCATCAAGATAAAAAAAATAGTCGAATAATTAAACTGGGAGCTTGCAAATTAATATTAAAATGTGCCTATTTATATTAATTCATAATGGTAGAAACACCCTCGTACAAGTATGTTGGAGTTATCGAACCTGATATTCCGCTAGAGGCGCGAAACGCTGATATCGTCAATTGGGAGAAATACATACAAATGTTGTGTTGCGAAAATAAAATAAGCACTGACATATAATATCTCCCACTTTTGAGGTCATTTTTGAAAATCGATGTATAAATTTGGTATTGCGAGAAAGTTTTTTTGAAATAACATATGCATTTAATGTTTCAAGCATGAACATATAGGCCTCGTAGAAATACCCTTTTTTGAAAGATTTATGTAGAATATAATGTGACGTAAACATAGAATGTATAAATAAAACAAAAGAACGCTATAATTTATAATGGCATTATGGTTTTTATTTATCATAAAAATTAATTAAAAAGAGAGTTAAGTCGTCGACTTTTCATACTTTTTGCTTAAAGTTAATTTCGTCACGTCACGTGTTTTCAACTGACAAATCGCTAAGAGTAATCCAAAGCTGCCACGAAGTTCACTTCAAGTGCACGTTGCGATCACTCCGGCGATCGCATCTTCTTTTCAAGTGCACTTGAAAGTGGTCACAAGTTCACTCCAGGCTGTCATGGAATCACTTTCAAGTGCACGCGAAGTGCACGCGAGGAACGCTTTTTGAGTGCACTTGGATGGAATGTTGCGTCAGCACCCAACTGTACCCGGAATTCCCAAAACTGAACGAGACTAATAAACCCTATTGCGATAGTGTCCGGTAGCATTTCAACAGCAATCAATTGCTATTTAAATCTTTTTCAAAGTACTAAGTAAAATGAATCTTGAATCATACTACGAACTAAAACTTCAATTTTTTCCACAAGAGACTGATATCTACTAAAAAAGCTTTAAACAAATTTGTTATCATGTCTCTTTTCTTGACTTTGCAATACTGCGATGAACTGATAACATTTATCTAATTCTGTTTTTTAAAACGATAATGGGAGATTATTTTTTTGTTGCTTTTCCAATAAGTATTACATATTATACATCCTTCTTTCTTCTCGTACTCGTGAATCTATTCGAAGCAGATATCAGAGACCGTTTAACTTTGAGCTTTGAAACTTTGAATGATGTCAACTCTTTAAAGATAACTGTGCTATTGCGAAAATATTTAAAAGGGGTCTATTTTGGGTACATTAAGGGGTTCAAAAAAGGTTGGGTCTTCAATATGAATTCTTGAAAAGATTTATTTTTGAATGTGTTTCGCTCTTTCTCTAAGATTATAATTAATAACCCCATGATATCTCATGGGCAGTTTGTAATTAATATAAAATCAAGTTCTCAAACATCAAGAATTTCAGAATAGTTTCCATCATCGATGAACAGTACCACAAAATTGAGAAAAACATGTTTACTGCTTCAAGCTTTGCTTTAAATTAAGAATTCTAATGTAGTTTGTCATTAATCCTATTATCTGATTGGTTAATACTGCAATTTTCAAGGTATATATTTCACGGTTGACATTCCTGAAATTGCCACGATTCCTGCGCGTTTGTTTATGAAATAAAATGGAGGCAATACACATCGCTTCAACGTTGTGTTTTTGATTGTGAACGTTCGGGCCTTGGTGGCACATGTTGAAAGCGAGCAACATAATCTCACACAACTAAAAAAGTGACAAGTGAATTATTCCATACATGAGACAGAGGTATTAAAGAAGCAAATTTCGTTGAGCATCGTGCAGACGACAGCACCCATGCTACAAACAATTCAAATGCTATCTCCTATACAAAAGACATTGCCATAAAAAGCTTACCAGAAAGTTTCGTTAACATCGTCAATCCTTTCCAAGATGCCAATCGGCTGTGTGGCATCCGACAATGTCCCGAGTTACAATTTTAAATTCGAAATTAATCAATGAACATTTCCCAGATGTTTAGCCTTGACATTCCAGTAAATCATTGTCCTGGAAATTGATGGAAATCTGTAAATATCCGTTCAATGATCCATTTGATTTAGCGGTGCCTCTGAATATCCTATGGGCTTACAGAAAATTCTACTCCCCACGAATCGTGTTACCGTCTCCGTGACGGAATACACAATTGATAGACTATCACTCTTTTGACAAGTAATTAACCAACAAACCGTCTGTTCGGCCGTTCCTGAATAAATTCAGCAGAAAACAACTCACATGTCAATGTTATGCTACCATATTTCTAAATCTAATAATCCTCAATAAATAACAAATATCCTGTCTTTCTGACTGGCAGTCAGAAAAACCGATTCTTGGTGCCATATTGGTTTGTAAAATGACAAGCTATTTTGGTTTTGAAATAAAAAAAAAATCGTTCATGCCAAATGTTTATTTATTTATTTTTTTTCATGAAAAACTGAATTATTTTATATAACATAATTAGATTTCTGGTTTAATTTTAAATCCAGACGAAAATAAATAAATTATTGCTTATCATTAATTGGAACTTTATTTCCCGTGGAGTAATATTGCAATTCACCCATCTGATGTTGATTTCAATAATAATTAATGTAATAAACATTGTTAAAGTGTGAAACAACATTAGAATGGAGATAACTAACGAGTCGCCAGTAAATTCAATTTGCGACCATCAAATCCCCAATTGATGCCTCCATATCTTCAAATACAATACAGTTATCTCCTAAATATGTAAATGCAAATTTAAAAACGAAAATCCATGCCCAATTTTTTTTTTATTAAAAGAGACATGTTAATGCCCTGATATGTGATATGGAAATACCTTTCGGAGACTTTTGTGTTTCGTAGTGCGACACAATTATACCTTGTTTTTATTTTTATCAGCTCACTTGAGCCAAAGTGTCAATGTGAGCTATTGCTGTCACTTTGGTCCGTCCGTCCGTCCGTCGTTCGTTATCTTTTATATTTTCATCTTCTCTGAAACCACTGAAGAAAATTCAACAAAACTTTACAGGAATGATTTGTAAAAGGTCCTTTACAAAGATTTTTCATTTCGTTCCGAGTCGATTAAAAAATATGGCCGCTAGCGCAGAACTTAGGACCCTTTTGGAAAAAATCATAATTTGATCTATTCTTGTAATACCACTGAAGCAAATTTAACCAAAGTTTACAGGAATGATGTATGTAAGATCCTTTACAAAGATTGCTAATTTCGTTTCGATCCGACAAAAGCATGACTGCCAACACAGATCATAGTTTAACATTGGAGGCAATGGGAAAATCATTCTTTTCATCATCTCTGAAACAATTGAATCAAATTTAACTAAACTGTATTGGAATGATGTATATAAGGTCTTTTTTCAATGATTACTCATTTCAATAAAATCCGACAAAAAACACGGGTGCTTTTTGAGAACATAGGCCCCATTGGAAAAAAATCGCTTTTCGGTCATGCATGGTATAGAAGCATTTTGTTAGATGAGCGATACAGGCTCCTCTAGTATGTATCAAACTGAAGTCAAATTCGAAGTACGCGTTGATAGTTAATTAACAAAAAGTGTATGTTCACAGTGATAATACATAGACTGTATTACCTCTCTAAATACAAGAAAAGTTCACACGCTTTGATTTTCAAATTAGATTGTTGCTCTCACCCTATTTGGTGAAAAAGTTAAAGTTACAGTTTGTTGAAATGGCTGTCTGCTGAACTTAAATTTACTGTGCTATAGGCTTTTGTAGTTGTGAAGTACTTCGGAGCTGCTTCGCTAGGCGATCATTTCGGAACTGAACTGTAATATCAACAATTTAGATATTTTGTAAAACTGCAGAGTTACCTTTGTTCTTAGTAACTGTACATAATTTCTTAGCCATTCAGTAGGTCGGAAAATAAAAATTAATTATATTTGTTTTACTACAATGTTGAATCTCGAGGGCAAATTACTTTCTTTTTATTTTCAAGGAAGGGCAGGCAAGAATATCTATTTTCACCTTTATTCGGGCCAGAATATTGATTAACAAGCAATGAAGGGATAAGTCTCTACAAATACATGTACATGGTAAAACTAAGCAATGAAACAACGCTTTTTAGCTCACCTGGCCTAAAAGGCCAAGTGAGCTTTTGCCATCACTTTGCGTCCTTCGTCCGTCCGTCCGTCAGCAATTTCGAAAATCTTCTCCTCTGAAACAGCTAGACGAATTGTAATCAAACTTGGCCTGAATCATCACCAGGGTATGCAGTTTCAAAATTGTGTTCGATTAGTCCGAGGATCAAAATACATGGCTGCTGTTTCTAAAAATAGAACATAGGGGTAAATTGCTGTATTTTGCAAATAACTCTCAAACCGTTACAGATATCAAAAACCTGACATGGGGTAAAAATGATCAACATGGCAAGATCTACCCGCCCTGCAATTTTGAAGAAAATCTGAAAACCCGTCTTGGAGTAATTGCCCTTTTTCCGTAAAATTTTCAAAATTTTAATTTATCTTATTTTTTATTTGAAAAACTATAACAGATAGAGGTCAACTTTAAATTGCAAAAATGTTCAGCATATCAAGATCTACCCATCCTGAAATTTTGAAGAAAATCCAAGACCCCTTGTAGGAGTTATTGCCCTTTTTTGACCGAATTTTTAAAAATTTTGTGTTTTTGGCTTTTATTTCCAAAACTATTCAAGATGATGGTTAAGTGTAATATTATGAAATGTTTGCCATGCTGTGGCAAATTCAAAACTGGTGTTGAAAATAGTTTTTTGACCTCCATTTTCAAAATGGCCGCCAAAAAAGGACGGGAAAATTCTACATTGTCTGATTTCAATGAAATTTAGTTTCCAAATAGATATTGATGTTGCGACTTCAAAACCGGTGTTGAAAATTGTTCGTTGACCGCCATTTTCAAAATGGCTGCCAAAAAGGCGGGAAAATTCAACATTGTCCGATTTCAATGAAATTTGGTTTCCAAATAGGTATTGATCTGGCAACTTCAAAATTGATGTTATAAATTGTTCGTTGACCGCCATTTTTAAAATGGCCGCCAAAAAGGCGTGAAAATTCAACATTGTCTGATTTCAATGAAATTTGGTTTCCAAATAGATATTGATGTTGCGACTTCAAAACCGGTGTTGAAAAATATTCATTGACTGCCACTTTCAGAATGGCCGCCAAAAAAGGCGGGGAAATTCAACATTGTCCGATTTCAATGATATTTGGTTTCCAAACAGGTATTGATGTGGCAACTTCAAAACTGATGTTAGAAATTGTTCGTTGCCTGCCATTTTCAAAATGGCGGCCAAAAAATGCGGCAAAATTCAACATTGTGTTATATCAATGAAATTTGGTTTCCAAATAGGTATTGATGTGGCAACTTCAAAACTGATGTTAGAAATTGTTTCAAAATGGCAACAAAATAAGGCTGGAAAATTCAACATTGTCCGACTTCAATAAAGTTTGGTTTCCAAATAGATATTGATGTTGCGACTTTATGGTGTTAAAAATTGTCGTTGACCTCCATTTACAAAATGGTGTCTGCAAAACTGGTGTCAACGTGGTCCTTAGCAAGAATGTTTTTGTCAAAAAAGCCCAACAAAGACATATAGTAAAATATGATCAGACATCAAGTTCAAGATATTGGTGGTATTTGAGCTACCAAAGTTGGAGAGACAGAAGTTCAACTGTATAACTTACAATGTAAGCTTGATTGTGGCAAATAAAAACCAGGTGAGCGATACAGGCTCCTGAGAGCTTCTGGTTTGTTGTTCTTCATCGTAAGGTCTTATCTCATAGAAACTTCAAGACGGACCCTAGCATCAGTTTGAGTGGAATTCATTCCTAGATGTCGAGCAATGCCACATCCATAAGAAAAGAAGACAATCACAACACTTAAACAACCACAGGATATTCATCGAGTCAAAAGTAAGAAAACTTTGCATAATAAAATCATGAGATGTGGTCATTATAAACAGGCGGTCAGAAAAACAATTTGAAATTAAAAAAAAATGAAAAGTATGGTGCATCCATATGAGCAATTCTGTCAAGAACAAGTACACCATAACTAATATATATATATAGAAAAATATTTATTTATTGCTCCTCTGAATGAAATGAATGCCTGTATGGTGTCTCTCAGTTCTAACATGAATTGTTTGATTTCATATCTCTCATATGTCTTATTGCTATCTGCACTGACGAGATATAATTTATCGAAATGGACATCTGCAGTTCTTATATATTTCGGTTAATCATAAGTTCTCGATTATGCTGCAGTTCCAGGGTTACAAAAATTGATTCAAGAAAAGGAGAGTCAAAGCTAACTTAGCTATTTTGTCACAAACTTTCTGAAAAAGAGGGATTTCAGTCAACTTAAAAAAAAATCCCCTAGATTTGTATGGTTGCTAAAGCAAGCAATTCTTTCAGTGTTTTACCTTTTTTACTTAGAGTTTTATCCTTTTTACTTCTCATTCGTTTAAATGCAATTAAATACTTAAAAGGAAAAACCAAGGCTAAAATGTTGAAAACAAATGCTTCTACATTAAAGATAAATTCAGAAGAACAGTTAGAAAAAAGGGAACTTTAAAATCTTCTTCAGAAGACATCCCATATAGAACCTATAAACAATGACGTCATGAGTTCATATTAAAACTAGTTTGTGATGAACTAAATTAAAAACATGGTTAAAAGACACATCATAGAGAACCTAAAACAATACATGACAAGGTAAAAGTGTTTCCCATGTTGCCGTTGTCCCTGGATTGTTCATTCTTTGACTGCCAGTTCGGTTTTAACTTACTTTATAAGCTCAGGAGAATGTTTTTTGCAAGGATTCTCCTTAGTTTTATATATTTCTAACCTTGTGCATATAAAATGCAACTTCAATTTTGACTATCAGCCAATGCCTTTATCACAGAGGAACCGAACTAGTAATTAAAGCACTAGAAAAATATCCGAGATATTGAATATAAAAAAGAAGAAAAAGCTTCATATTTCAAAATTGCCAGAGCAAATCAAACTTCATAAATCAAAACTTCAGAAGTAGAATATTAGGATGTATAAAATTAATCTAATTAAAATTATATCTTCCAATTGTTCCCTACAGTAACTGCGTGGAAGATCTAACAATATCCTAATTTACAATTCTCTTTTGATACTTCATTCAAAATCATCGGTTTGATGTCTTCAAAATAATGTAGACTGGATTCTGATTGGTTGATGTCAAAGGTCATAGAACCGAAAGTGAAATGGGATGTTGTTAGATCTACCATTGGTAGATCTAATTTAAATTAGATTTGAATATAAGGAAGGAAGCATTGTTCCAGTGCTTTATTTTACCATGCATTTGTAGAAACTTTGTTTCGCGAACATATACTCAATACTCTTTCATTTCTTATGCATAGTATGATGGCAAAGTCTTAATGTATCAGATAACTAAATACCGAAGTCACTGTGAATTTACTTTCTGCATATGCGCATTTCGACAACTTATGTCTCATCAGTGCAGATCAAATCTAAACGTTTGGAAGACCATAAACTCAAAGATGTTTAAAACTGATAGAGAACCAATAACCAATGTGATCTAAATTTAAAGCCAAAATCAGCTAAGGACAGAGCTTTGCATGAGGGAGATACTCCTTAGTTTTTAATAAAATTTACAAAATTTTAGATATTGGAATGTTTCAAAAATATTCGGCTTTCGGGTCAGCACCGAAGTACTGACTACTGGGCTGGTGAATACCCTCGGGGACTTACAGTCAGAACTATTTTCAGTCATTAGAAAATGAACACAGATTTGTTAAACATCAAGAATGTATTAAAGTATACCATATTTCATATATATCAATACCTTAATTTTCTTCCAATTACCTTCAGAGAAAAAACGAATAAAATAAGCAAATTGTAATCTCCCATTTTTGTTTGTTATATTGCAGATACGAGATTATGTGCGAAACGATTGGGCACATTGTGACTTTTCAAAATGGAATAATATCAAGTATCTTGGATGTTTTCGACTTATTAATCAGCTAATAAAAGACCTAAGTCTTTGTAATGCTGAAGAAAGTGCTATCTTTAGAAACCTCAGTAAATGGGAACAGAATGGTAATATACTATACAGCTACAGTAACATATATTGATCTCAGTGAAGTGGCTCTATGTAAATTAATTTAGTTTGGTTGTTCTAATTTAATATTGGCCGTTATTATAACAGTTAAACCTTTCAGTACATTATTGGGTTAAATCATGACACTTTTGGTCCAAATAAAACATACAAAAAAAGATAAATAAAAATATAACATGTCTCAGTTTGATACGCCTCGTCGGGCAAGGTGTCTTTATACGTTAATTGTCTTTTCATTTATCTATTTTTATTGTTTCTTTATTCTTATTTGTAATATGATTTTTTTTTACATTTTCCAGAAAAATGCTTATTATTTTTTTTTGGTTATAAGAACAATTAAATGTTATTTAGTAATTTCTAATAACTCCTAGTGACAGTAGCATGATAAACATAAATTATTAAATTGGTACAGTGGGATTGCAGAATAAAATATTCCTTTATATTTTGCAAGTAGACCTTTACCTTGTTTATAAACACATTTAATTGAAGCGATGAACAAAGTAATTTGTAGAGAAGTGAAAAGTTCGAAAATTAAAGCTCCAGTTACATTTTCTTTCACAAAATGAAAAAAAACCGATAATATTGCAACTTCAACACAAAATGGTTAGGAACACAGACGCCGAACATTCTATATCACTTTGGTGAATTATATTGTTTATTTCTTATGTTATGCTGCCACATTGTCAGGAAAAATTCCAATAAAGAAATATTAAGCTTGATTCCCGTGAAAAAATATAATGTCTTTCAAAGCATTATTGTGATCAGTACATTCATGGATGTTACTAACGACAGCTGCTCAAAAATCATTGCATAATACTTTAGATTTTATATCAGGCACATGTCCTATGTTTGCTCTTAAGAATATCAGGTATTATTTTTTTAAAACATACAGAAGTATCTTGGTAATAAAACAAAATAAGTAGACTAATCTAGCTGTTTGATATAAGGAACTGAATAACAAATACAAATACACATGGAAGGATTTAATCTAAAACAATGTAAAATGAGAGAGTACGATGGAATAATTTGCTCACGGTATGCTAGTAGTGTAATGTTGAACTCTTTAGTTCTACTTCAACATTCAAACAATTTCTGGAAATATTCTTAAATTATATTTGGTTTTGAAGCTTGAGTTTCTAAAGAACCTAGTATCTTCGAAGTTATTGTTAATTTGAAGATTGCCATTTTGACAACTTCTGTCTCGCTGATGCAGAATAAATAAAAAAACATTAGGAGGATCATAAGGTGGAGATGTATCCAACTGTAAGAGAAATATGCTTTTAAACTCTACTCAACACATTGTTTTTTTGTACGAAGCATTATGGGTTTTAACAATTCGTTCGATATACATTTACTTGAAATAATGTCGAAGTTGTGGTTCAACAACTATGAATCAACTATCAATCTTAATTTCCTAGGACCCATGCACAGAAAAATCAGATTCTAAAGCGTATGATTGTTTAGATACAGAGCATCATCTGTGTTGTGGGATCAGAAACAAGACTTATTTAGATTCGAACTTCTTACAGTGGTTATCTTAATGCAAAATGAAAAAAATAAATATACCAGAAAATCTTTAAATGGTTTTATATTCCATAAACTATATATGTGCCTCTTTGTGAGGCCTAAGTACGTTAGCAAATACTAAGATTGTCAATATATGAGACACACAATTACAACAAAATGTTAACTTCTAATGGAAGATACTTGAAATATTTCTACTTCTTATAATGCGATAATGTCATAAAAAATTAGATGGCATGAGTTCGAACAAGTTAAGATGATTTAAAAGTATTGTGTAATCGGAAAATAGGAGAGCAATTTTTTTTCACTTTTTCAAAAGTTTTCTCTATTTTTCAGGACTCAGCTTTTTACATGGCACTACAGTAGGTTTAGAATTAGTAAAAGATTTTCAAGAAAAAACACACGCCTTAGCGGAATATACAAATCTGATAACTTCTGAATCTGAGGCAATGTTTGCACGAGTTCACACAGAGTTATGCAGAATTGACAACATGTTTCTATCAGTAATACATCGATTTGATCAACTTGAAAAAGAACAACAACAACAAAAATCAATTATTAACACGTTAGATGACAAAACTCAACATTTAGAGGCTGCCATTGGCAGTTCGAAAAAAGATATTAAAACTAACTTGCAGTATGTAGAAAACGTCGAAGCAAGACAAAGGGAGACAGCTCTAAACGTTGCAAAAATGGACTACGAGTGTATTTATCTACGGGAAAGACAAGAAAATGTAGAAAAAAGAACAGAATCTGTAGAGAGAAAAATCATTGACATAAAGGAAGACATAGAGGAAATAAAGCAAACTGATTCGAGAGATCGACCACATAACAAAGTGTTTTTCTTTCCTCCTAATCGAGTAGAGTTTTTTGTAGGTCGTGAGTACGAAATTGAAAAGATTAAAACTGGCTTTTTTGAAAATAGGAAAGAAACCTTTTCACAAGCTGTTTCCGGACTCGGTGGATGTGGCAAGACATCTTTGGCAATTGAATTTGCGTGGCGCTATCAGGACATGTATCCTGGTGGTGTCTTTTGGATGTCAGCTGATTCCTGTGAGATAATGGAGAATGCTATTTCAAAACTTGCTATATATGTTGGCACGGTAGGGAAAAACTCAAATGAAACTTTGCACAAAACACTGAAATGGCTTTCGCTTTTAGAGCAGAGATGGTTGTTGGTTCTTGATAATGTAGATGAAGACATGCTCTCAGCCAATATTAAAGAATTGATACTGGGAACATGGAAAAGAAAATGTTGTGGCCATTTCATATATACATCTAGACGAGAACCGGCCGAAATCGAGGAGTCGTTCAATATTACTTCTGATTATTGCATATATTTAGATTGTTTTACTGAAATAGAATCAAAGACATTTTTGAAAAAGAGAACAGGTCGTTCAAGTGATGATAATGAACAACATCTATCAGAATTAGTGACGGAACTAGGTGGTCTTCCACTCGCTCTAGAGCAAGCCGGTGCCCATATAAAAGCATTAAAGTGTTCCTTTGAGCAATACACACAACGGTTTAGAAAGAAAAGATTGAAGTTACTACGTCCTGCACCTGACAAAGCAATACAACCTACTCAGCAAGATAGACTGGCGGTGACCACAACATGGCTATTAAATATCGAATACATACAAAAGCAATCCGAAGAAGCAGATTTGGGATCAACGGCTACAACAGTTATGGAAATTGTTTCTTTCCTCTATGCTGATGATATTCCAGTAGAAATTTTTAATCAAGGTTCACCGGAAATACTAGACGAGGATCTGAATGATGCACTACAAGATGAGCTTGGCGTCAAACAAATAGTAGAAATTTTGACACGATTTTCATTATTTCAATTGTATGGTGAAGGCACATTATCCGTTCATAGATTGGTACAAGAAGTTATTCGGGATGACATTAAAGATCAAAAGCGTATTTTAGAATATACAGGGAGAATGATTAATAAAGCCCTTCAGTCTACAACCTCGCCTTATGATGCCTTAATTACTGCTCAAAATGAAAGGGATATTAGAGGGAGTTTATGTCTTTGGGGAAAGCTAGCAGCAAACGCTAGCACTTATAAAACACATTTGAAAACTTTTTCAGATCGTATGAAAAGTGAATCCGATATACTGTTTAATGAGGAAACATGTAAAATAATACAGGCATCCTCCATTTATCATAGTATTAATCAGCGACAAGATGAAGCATTGGCAGATCAGGAACAAATATTGCATATTTTGACAACATTGAATCTTCAGGAAGAAAAAGTAAAGCAATTAACAAGTGTAAAAATACCATTGCTTGAAAAAGACCGAAACAAAATTCAAGATTGCATAGCACCCATATCGAGTGAAAGACTACTTGATGATAATTACCAAACTCTAAGTCCGATAAGCGTTGAAAAATTGAGGATTTTGGGAAATGATGCGTATAAAGAAAACAGAAAACAGGATGCAATTCAATACTATTCTGATGGCATAAGAGGTTGTTCAAAAGAAACAGTCGATCACCGTTTGTTATCAAACCGAAGTCTTCTTTACTTAAAAATAAAAGATTACGAGCATGCATTGACAGATGCTGAAAGATGCATTGAAATAGCTCCTACATTTTGGAAAGGCTATTGTTACAAATCGTATGCTATTGCAAATCTTATCAAAATTAGTGCGTTGCCACCTGAAATGGAATCATCTGGACTTGCGTCTGCGTGTATTGCTTCTAATTTAAACCCTGATATTCTTGTAGAATATAAAATGAAAATATATTATCCAGTCATCAACTCAAGAATCCTCACAGAAAATGATGATTTAGGTCAAGTGGTACAAGAATTAACCGATCGGCCTTTTACAACGATTATGTTAAGGAGAGGACAATATTGTTTGAAAGGAGGATCATTTACCCCAAAGAGTCTTCAAATCATTGCAATAGAAGAAGGTGTTAACATTAATACAGATCTGGGTCTCCTGGTTGCCCCTGTCCCAAAGGCAGTTTATCAAATCGAATTCAGACAGGAGGAATGCATCAATATTCATTTTGAGAATGTATGTTTCACATCAGGAGGAGGCCAAATTACTGTTGGTAAAAACGCTGTAGCGACATTTTTCAAATGTAAATTTTCAAACGGAAAGAAAGGCTGTGACAATTATCCGGATTGTAATGGAGGTCCTGGTTGTGTAAACCCAAACGGTTGTAAGCAGATAGATGATTTTAGTATTCTTGGAGACATCAAATCAGGAGAAACAGGCTATGCAGCGCTGTGCGTATCAAGAGGAGGAACAGCTTTCATAAATAGCTGTATTTTTGAAAGATGTGGAGGCGGAGGAGTTTTGAGCTGTGGGGATGGTTCTATTATCAACGTAAAGGATAGCACTTTCTCCAGGAACAGACAAATGGGACTAGAAGCAAGGGACGGTGGTAGGTTACATGCGATAGACAATGTAATCATCGATAATCAGTATCATGGAGCTGCTCTGGGTCCAAGAGGTATCGGACTTTTGGAAGGAAACCTTATTCAAAATAACCGAGGCGAAGGTGTCCTATGCTGTGGATCTGGTTTCAGTGAGACTGCATGTTTTGGCATACCGAAAGATGAATCAGAAGCAGTTATAATTAACAATATAATATGTCATAATGGCCTTTGCGGAATATCAATTGATGGTGGTGTTTGCGATTTGTCAGGCAACAAAATACTTGATAACTGGCTTTGGGGGATTATGGTTAAATCACAATCGCCAGCAAATATTGCGAATAACGACATTTCTGAAAATAAGTGTGGTGGAATACGAATTGGCATTAACTATGCTGCTTCTGTATATGTTGATGGTAATACTATTCGTGATCATTTATCTGGCCCATCAATACATACTCTTGGTATGCATACTTCTCCTGCCACCCTACCTGTTTATTCAAAACAGAGCTATGTTACAAATAGAAATATTTTTCAAAATAATGATAAAGGCGTTATACATCCACACAATAAAGCACAGATAGTAAAGACTTGTGGATTTTGTCGAGTATGGAAGGATAATCTTCTGTCGTGTTCAAAGTGCAGAAAAGCCACATATTGTTCTAAAGAGTGTCAAAAAAACCACTGGAGTCATCATAAACAAATGTGTAAGCTTATCTGTCAGTCATATATAGTTAGGATCGTTATGAATGAAACTCAGTCTTATACAAAGTATATGAAAACTACAAAAGGTGGCGATAAAGAATCTATGATCTTCTTTGCTGATCGCGCTTTGAAAAGAATTACTAAAGGTCCCAAACCCGACAAAAAAGATTTAAAGCTTTTCATTGTCAAGATTGAATCTATACACGAGTACAGACACTACAATCCTAACAAAGAAATTATGCTTTACGACAAACATCTGTCCATTCATATTGTGTTTTCGAATCCACAATTGTATCACATTCTACACGAATGTGGAGTCCTTGTTGGTGACAAATTTACGAAAAAGGCAATTTTTTGTAATGCGTCATTTGAAAAAGGAGGGACAATTTTATGTGTGTATACTGACAATTTACCTCCTTATGACACATCATGGTAATTAAACGAGCATTGCAGAAATTTTACAGCAAAAAAAAAAATGCATTGTCACAACGCACTATGTGTGAAATAAAATTAGAATCATTTAAAGTGCGGAAATGAAGTGTTCGAATGATCTATAGAATCTATATATAGAACCTTGTTGTTTTATGTTCATGTACCATATCAAGACAGGACAGAGCATCATTATTCAATTTTTAAAGACAAAATTTGGAGATAAAATTTTGTGAACATATACTGCATTTTAATTCTGCTAATATTCGTTTTATAAAAGAAGAAAATCACAATTAAGACTGAGTGGAATGTGTATCCAATGCATTATGTATAAATATTGCTTAATTTAGATGTCTTCCTAGTAAAAGTGTTATTTCATAAGAAAAACAACGTCACTTAATCAAAGTTTTAGGGGTCCTTTTCTGGCTATTTTGTCTGTTGAAATAAGTCCACTCGGAAGTCATAGATTAAAACGTCATTCGCATGTATACTGTTTTATTTTTCTGCTGTTTCTATTTGTGTTAATTCTAAAGGCTTTTGGAAAAGAAACAGTGCTCTATGTACTGTTTGTTATAGAAACCGTTTATTAATTCCACACACACACACACACACACAAGCATAATACAACTGCTCGGAATCAACGGCAATATAATACCGAAGGAACAAGGGATTTGATCAAAAATAAAAAAGAAATTAGCTATACATATCAAGCACAATGGCATTTACTGTTTTATTTTATTTTAGATTTATTTTTTTTCTACATGCAATGAATTAAAACAATATTTGAATAATTACTTATTTTGTAATATAAGAGCTATCAAAACGCCAAGGACAAAACAGAACATACGACAGATTTCTCAATTCTTGAAAAACTGGTTTATAAAACTGCCATATAAGGATGTTAACCCTTCAGGTGAAGAAAAAACTCTTTTTTTTATTTTCTTATTTTTTTATATTTTATTTATTTTTTTTTGTGGGTGTGTTGATAAATTGATAGAGGGGCACTCTCTTTTCAAAATACATGTAATTTTTAAGA
Source organism: Modiolus philippinarum (assembly GCA_002080025.1). Lineage (NCBI taxonomy): Eukaryota > Metazoa > Mollusca > Bivalvia > Mytilida > Modiolidae > Modiolus > Modiolus philippinarum. The sequence goes on along the minus strand of MJUU01047407.1, from coordinate 80,676 downwards.
AATAAAAAAAAAAATACTAACGAGATGCTACTCTCTTCTGTATTTTTCATTAGTGTCTCATACTTGTATTAACTAAGACAGATAGGGAAAAACATAAAATTAAAGGAGAGTGAATATGTTGTACAATGCAATTGTGAAACGAAGATACGGAATTAATTGCCAAAATAAATAGATAATACTGTAGAGTTCAAGAGTTATGATAAGGTTCAAAATAATGAACAGGAACATTCATAGACATGTTAGAGCTTTTTTAGACATTCTTAGGGAAACGGGATAGATAAAGGGGAGGTTTGGGTACGCAAACTTTTGCTAGTGCCAGTACCAAGTCCGTATATCCCGAGTTCTTATAATTGTATACATTTGCCTTTTGTTTTTATTGATGTTTTTCTTGTGTGGTTTCCAGGTAAATTGTGGCTTGTGATTGTGATTTTTGGCATATGTGGGTGTTTCCGGTTATCTTTTCTTTGCAATTAGACGTGTCTATCATTTTAAGTAGGAATTCAAAAATAAAAAGCATACGTTTATGTTCTTCCTGCTTTCCCGGTAGAATGTTAGTGAACTTGATATTGTCAGTAGCTAAAATTTATGAGTAGCACTTTTTATGCTTTCGTGTATTACAGTTATAAGAAATCGAGGACATTTTGTATTGTGACTGAATTTTTACCGTGCAATGCATCAAGCTCGGTTTATCCGGCCTAGCTAATACTATAGTCGTGATAAAGAACACAATAACATCAATGTCCAATATTGCATGTATATATATATATTATAGATGTTAAAATTATGTGACTTATGTGATTTAGAGTTAATGTAGTATTGTTTCAAAACAAAGAGTATGACACACAGGTTTTTTTTTGTATTTGTATAATAGTTGTATCTTTTATCTAAAAAATGTGCAGATTCCTATTTTTTTAAAAATCTTTTTGGGAAAATTAAACTAAAGAGCTTTCTTTCTAAACAAATAATAGTTTAACATCAATTAAGGTAGCACAACAGTCTTTTTGAATGAAATTGTCGGTAACTTTCTTTGAATGCCCGTAACTTCGTTATTAATAACGATACAATGACAAATGGGGTAACAAATAAAAGGAAAATGCTCATTTCAATATAATTCCTTTTAAGTATGAGTATTTCAATTTCCATATTTGACAAAAAATTGGGATTTTAATGTGAAATTTTTTAAATCAAAATAACGTTTACAGCTTTACAGGTAGCTGAATTTTGATTACTTTATCTGAAAGAACCATCAAAATGCAACAAACTGTGCCTCAGATTTTTGATATAGGATCTGGTTTGAAAATAAATAAAATTTAAATTTTTTACTCCTTGAAATTTTAATTTTTGAAATTTTAAAATTAATTTAATTAACTAGGCATTGTTTCAAAAAATCTGAGACACGTTTTTGCAGCAATTGAAATGTTCTTTCAGATAAAGAAAACAGAATTCAGCTACCTGTAAATTTGTAAGAGTTATTTTCATTTTACAAATATATGCCTTAAAAAACCTAATATTTTGCCAAATATGGAAATTTTGGCATTGATCCTTATAAGGAATACTATTGAAATTAGCACTTACAATCAATTTAATCACTTTACTATCATTTGATACCTCATTTGTTATTGTATCTTTACTGGTAACAAAGTTAGAAGCATTTAAAGTCAGGGACTGAAATTTTCCTTCAAAAGACTGTTGTGCTTCCTTAATTTCATGATATAGATAATGGTGTAAGTGTTTGGTGAAATATTTCAGTTTTAAAACAAGTGTTTTTTTCCAAAAACTTTGACAACAATAAATTTGTCCTATCATTGTCTCTTCATTTGTACTTTATAGGAAGGAATAATTACAGCTTTGTAAGAGCAATACAGATAATTTTGAGAAGTACAAATAAGTGGGTTTTTTTTCTTGTCGTGCTATGCACTCAGAGTTAAAGAAATGTTATTACTACTACTTGGGGATTGAAGAGGTCAATTTCAAGATAATAACGCGCAGTTAATCTGCTTTTTGCCAATGTATTAATGAAAAGAATTGCAAAAAATTTCAGAAACCAATTAAAACAGTGACGACGCGTTTTTAGAGCAAAACACACTTATATTTGTCGAGAAGAAATTGAACAAAACCGATATATATATATATATTTTTTTTACTTTCTCTGGTGTCAGTACGGTTGATTTTCGAATCTTTTTACCAATTAACAATGTCAACATCAATCAAAGGTTACACCACTATAGCCCTTTGTTAAAGTTGTCGGTGCAAAAAAATGATAATTTTAGTCAATAGAGAAATATTGTACGAAATCAGAAAACATATAATCAAATAAATGAAAGCATGATATGTGTATTTAATAATATTTAATTTCAAAAAAAAAAAAGAAAGAAAAGAAAACAAAAAGGATTAGACACGAAATATACAATACATGACCAAGGAGACCGACTTGCAATTAAAACATCACGATCTTGTGAACCGCTATGGGATATCTGTTTCTCAGATGGCATCATATCTTTCTATGTGTTTTTAAAGTTTGTTTTTTCTCTACTGGATTTGCCTTTACTACCGGTGTTGACATGTTCAGCACGGTTGATGTCTTATAAGAAGCAGGAGATGTTGTAAAGGTGCACCTGATCTCAGCCATGGTTTGTTTATCCGGTCCGTGTTGTTCATTTTTGTATATGTGTGTGTCTTCGTTTTTCTTTTCTGTGCCGTGCTCATGTTATGTATTTGTTTCTTTGTTTTTCCAACGTTGCCCTTGTCCTTGGATTGTTCGTTTTTGACTAACGGTTCGATTCTCACTTACTTAAGATATTCTGCTTTATATACATTCTAAAACCTAAGGTTGAACTCCCTACTTCGAAGTTTTGTCCTTAGCTTATTATTCGGATTTCGTTTGGTTTTATGCATTTTAAACATTTTTTTGATATTGTGGATTTCCTATATTTGGGTTCTAGTGCTGCTGATGAGAAATTAATTTCCGAAATGGCCATACAGCTCATTAAAATTTATTGCAGTTGGAGTTTACATGTGTAAGACTCAAATCTGTGTCCTGTCGCAAATCTGTGGCCGTCCGCAAATCTGTGTCCAAAACTGACGTCATAGACATCGTAAAAATCTGTGACTGTCCTATTCCCAGCTAATCTGTGTCCTTTTCCCCGGGAAATCTGTGCTATGTCCTTCATCCGAGTCATCATTTTTCGTCAGCCTATAAAGCTAAATACTAATATCAGCGGAAAACATTTTAAGAATTAAACAAAGGGCAAAGATTACATAATTTTATGAAATTTTCTGTATTGAAAAACAGTTGTTTATTATTTTTCGGAGAAAATAAAATTTATTTGAAAATCTAGGGATTATATATACACAGAAATAATACGGAAAATGAGGTAATACATGTACACTGCTGTAAGATTAACCAATGAAAACCTTTTGAAAGTATATTGTGTGATATGGGCTATTTGCACTGGATTTTCATTTCATTTCACCCTATGAAATTTCAAATTGTAAAATGCCGTGAAAATGCAATGATCAATTTATCAGTATGGTCCAAAAACAGTTAGAAACTGATTTATTTTCTTAAAAGCATTAAAATGTGTTAAAAGCATTTAACAACCAGCTGAAAATGTGTTAATGTGCTTTGTTTTGGGTCGTTTTAACCTGGATATGGGATGTTGTCTCCTTGACATTTACCCCATTTCCTTTCTTTTTCATAACATCTTAAAATATATTAACAAAAAAGGTTTTGTCCCGTTTCATGGGTTCATTTTAGCTGTCTCAATACAAGATTCAAACTGGCAACCTCTAAATCCGTAAGCCAATGCGTTAAACATTAGAATTTGATCGATTTTTTTAGAGATAATCCCAGGATAAATCATGGGGTATTTTTATCACAGCATTTTTATGGGTTGCAGAATATTCACGGGGGAGTGATTTCACAAATTAAAAAAAGTCAGGATATTTTCATTAACCCGTAAAATTTCACACGTGTTTCACGGTGGTGATAACTTGAAAAAAATATTAAAGATTTTTGTTGTTGAAACCGTTATATTGTTTACGTACAACCACGAAATAAAAGTATAAATCGTTGCTCATCATTGAAATAAGAGAAATTAATAGCGAAACTTTATTTTCTCTAGTGATATTTATTCAAATCATTTCAATACCTTATAATTCGTTCCCTTTAAACTATTGCTTCTAAACGAAAATGTGGGAGATTAGATAATAGACAAAACATTTTAAATGCTTAAGAAATTTCCCTTAACTTGATTGTGTGGTATCAAAATGGAGGATTACTATTCCGAATACATCTTGAAAGGGAAATAGATTTGAGTTTTTCCAGATAGACACAGATTTGCGTTTGGTGACGTCATACTTTGAAACTTTTTGTGTTGTGAAGTGATCATTGGACACAGATTAGCGAAAGGACACAGATTTGCGACAGGACACAGATTTGAGTCATACACATATGCTTTATTGTCTCATGTTCATTTACTCCATATCCTTTCGTGAAATCGTATTGTCGAACTTAGCAAAACATGAACGAATTTTATTGATCGTTATGGTCATCATTGCCAACGATGAGAATTTCAATATTTTTATCAATATCACCGAGACCCAGTAATAACGCTATTCTTTGGTTCAAATACAAGGGACATCTTCCTAAGGATACCCACAGCTTATAACATTCAAGTCGATTCAAATCTGTATTTAATGATATGTTGTTTGTGCTGCCTTACATGATAATGAAAGGATAGGAGTAAATTTTTACCAGACAAAATGCGGATTTCATTTCCAGATATATTATAATATATATAACAGGTGCGCTAGGTCCATATTTTTCTCTAAAATAATACTGCATTTCAAAATTAGAATTTATTGTTTTTATGTATATAACCACCAATTCAGACAGTCAAAGCTTGGGACATATATAAAAGTTGGTCTCTAGAATCTAAGGAAAGACTTGTATTCTTGCACTTACGGGTATTTGATAAATAATACACCCATTTAACCATTTATCCGATATCAGTGCTTTTTATTTATTTTCACCAAAACGCGTTTCTTGGTTCCATTTTTAATCAGTTCAGAAACGAATACGTTGAACATCCAGATTGTCAGTTTTTCGTGCCATAATCGAGTTTATCGTGATATGATTGATGACTTACATTGTTTGCTATAAAAAATTTGACTACATTAGTTTATCAATTTGCCATCTTGTGGAAAACAACCACTCGTTTTTGATGCCCCTGCTCAATCCAAAAATGAACATGATTGATTGATTGATTGATGTTTTACGTCAACTTCAGCAATATTTCAGCTATATTGTGGCGTGAACTGTTACGTAAGTTGAACAATTATAATAAATATATCAAATATCAATATAAAACCATTAAAGCTTTATACAAGTAAAACAAGTGTATAGAATAAAAAATATAAAACATTATTGGAAAATTGACAGTTTAACTGTTACTATATTACAACTATAAATAAAATGAACATGAACAAGCACTTGACACACCAAGACACCAAGAGCGTGGATGATAATGCTGCCTTCATAGATCATTGATTTGTGAAAAGAAAAACAAACTATTGACCAATAATTCATCTAAGGTAAAAATTTACACCAAATGATTATCCAAATACAAATAAAGCAGGAGGTCGAGTGAGACATCGTAATGTCAAATCCACAGAATAATAGGATCTTGCATAAGGTCAGATTAAAGATCGGGATATCTTTCACAAGTGTAAGAAATTTCGTCTTTTCTCGAGTGGAGAGTAGTGGAACGAGAGGAAAAGACGTAGAATTTCTTACACGAGTGAAAGATATCCCGATCTTTAATTTTGATCTTATGCAAGTACCTATTTCTTCCGTAAAAATCGAAAACAAACGTCTAGAATCCTTTACTGTTTAAACAACGTTGTCGTCATTTGAGTATTCTTTATATTGTGACTTCAGGTGTTTTATGACGTTAAGTCATGGTTACGATTGTTGTATCGCAAAAATCAACAAGTCTGGTGGGTCATTTACCGGTGTGAGATGAGGTCGCGTGCATCGATCTCACATTGGTCATCTCCCACTGTAAACCACCATTTACGGAAGAAATGCACTTTAGACATGCGAAACCGTGAATTGAAGATGAAAAATAAGGTCCTAGGAATACATTAACATAATAACAGATTTGACAGTAAGTCAGTTCAAAAGTAATTGAAATCCGAATCGTCAGTCTAAAACGAACAATCCAAGGACAATTGCAACGTCGGAAAAACAGACATATCATGACCACGGCACAGAAAAGAAACCTAAAGACACACACATACAAAAATGAACAACACAGACCAAATAAAAAATATTGGCGAGATCATTTCCACCGGAAGAGTAAGCATCTCCAGCTTATTATAAGACACTCGCCGTGTTGAACATGTCAACTCCCTTAGTATAGGTCCATTCCGGTAGAGGAAAAACAAAAGTAGTGGCAAAGAAAAAGATCTTTTGACATCTGTGAAACAGATATATATCACATAGCGGTAAAAGTGTGACGTTTCAGTAGATGCAAGATGTCCACATACTTACTCATCAAATGATGGATGATTAAAATTTGTCTCAAAGTTACTTGAACATGATAAAAATATGAAATTTTTAATACATAGCTATTACTGTGGCTTGGCTGTTAAAAGTTATATCACATTATTCAACAATTCAGAAGAAAGTATTAAATACCTTCAGTTAGTTAAAGAGGTTTGGCATGCTAAAAACCGGTTTAACCCACTATTTCTTTTAAAATGTCTGTATAAAGCAAGGACCATTACGGTCGACAATTTTTTCCAGTGGATTCTACCTGATTTGTCTTTTTTGTCTAATGGACTTCGGCTATTGACTACTCTGTTCGGTAATTTTTATATTACCCCCATTTAGTTAATATGAAAAAGAAGTGAAATGGGGTAAATGTCAAGGAGACAACATCCCATATCCAGGTTAAAACGACCCAAAACAAAGCATCTAGGGGTCACCGTACGGTCTTCAACACAGTGAGGAACCTCACACCATATAGCAAGCCCTAAATGGCCCCAAAAAGGTAAAAAGTCATATGTATAGCTGGTGCATACTTCAATTATCACAAAAACGGCAAATTTAACACAACGGTCGTTTTAAGTTTGTATCAAGCTCTTTCGTATATGCAGTACTTGCATTGGTGACATTTCTTTGGAAACCACTATGTGAAAACAAAAACAATAAATATTATCAGCAGGAATATGCCAATCATTCGTAGTCAAACCTGTCTGACATTAAATTACTACCTTGCGCTTTATAAAATTAATTGTCTGATGAAAATTGTAATCCGTTAAAAATACTAAGGTTTCATTCCGTTCATTGTACTCGACGCATGTCATTGGCACTGGATTTTGTCTCTTATTTGGATATTTTGGTTATGAGTACTTCTTTCTTGCCAATTTATGACTGGATCATAACTTTCCATATTATTTGATTATAATGCTGCTAATGAGAGGTTACTCCTTGAAACACGTCTATAGCACACCAAAAATTGACATTTTATTATGTATTATGGGTATTTGTGTATTATTAAAGAGAAGTTACATAACGGCTATGCAGTTAAACGCAAGTTCTTACATAGAATGCAAAAGGCAAATAGTTGTACCTCTATCACGCAAATCATTTTCATTAGCTGCTATTGGTGTCATTTAATTTTTTTACCTTGGGGAGGGGGGGGGGGGGGGGGGCACTTTGTGTTATTTTTTCTGTATCAGGAATTTAATTTAGCACTTTCATTTGATTTGATAATTCGTCTTTCAAATGTTTCAAATTTATCTGCACTAAAGAAAGAGCACCCATGACCAAAGAAGACATGGATGTAGCGTTGCTCGACAATTAGCAAAGAATTCCGCTTAAACCGGTGCTAGGGGCCGTCTTGAACTTACTTTGAGGTATGATGCAAAGCTCATTGTTGAAGGCCTCATGGTGACTTCAAGATGAAGAACAACAATAAAAGCGTTGTTCCCTTGCTTACTTTTTACCATGTATTTGTAGAGACTTTGTCTCGTGTGCATTTACTATTTACTCCATATCCTTTCATTCACCATAATTGAGATTTCCATGATCTGAAAAACTGCAGTGTAAATAAATTGTTTGTTTTTTGACAATAGGTTGATATCACTGCCTACAAGAAATCCATTCCACGTCTGTGGGAGAAAGGAAACCATAGGGAAATGCCGAACTGGGGCAAAGTATTAATAAGCAACGTCAACTTCATGGTATGCGACATTTACATATTAAAGGAATAATATGCCAGTGGTGATAGCAACGTTTGTTAGACCACCATCAGTAATTCCTGACAACAAGACGGTGGCATTGGATTTGTACCATATAGTATTTTATACATAATTTATGTAATGAAACATATGAAAAATTCTGAAATGTGGAATAAAAACGGCACCATGATATCAAAAGTACAACAACAGAAAAAAAAAGACTAGCCAGAATTTAATCACAAAGGGCAAATCAGCGAACATAGCTAGGCTAAGACTAGACTCAAAGTTAAAAGTTAATGTGACTATGACCCCCCCCCCCCCTTTTTCGAGCTATGAAAAATTCTGAAATGTGGAATAAAAACGGCACCATGATATCAAAAGGACAACAATAGAAAAAAAGACTAGCCAGAATTTAATCACAAAGGGCAAATCAGCGAATATAGCTAGGCTAAGACTAGACTCAAAGTTAAAGGTTAATGTGACTATGCCCCCCCCCTTTAAATATACCATGCGCTTATTTAGACACTACAAAAACTAGTGAAAGGACAACAACAATAAATAAATGAATAAATAAATAAATAAATAAATAAATAAATAATTTCATTCCTATGCTTGTCCATATATATTCTGTGTACTCATTGTACAAAAACCAAATTCTGAAGCTATTGACGAACAATATTCTGGCAGAAGTAACCCCGATACACAATAAATACGGTATCTGTACCCTTTCAAACAAAAATATTCATTAAATTTATTGAATACCTGCTTTAATTTTATTGGACTAGGTGTCTTGTATTAATGATAAGAAATAACGTTAAACCGTTCTGGATTACTAAATGTGCTTATCAGACTAACAAAGGTATGAAGAACAATAATAAAAGCGTTGTTCCTTTGCTTGGTTCTACTATGTGTTTGTGTAAGCGTACTTTCTTTCCGGCATGCAGAATTTCCGGGTATATAAATAACCTATTGTATTTCTACCTTGATGTTTATTCCGCCACGTCCAGTACTTCATTGTGATTGGTTAATGACATACACTAGTCCAAAAGGAATTATTACACTGACGAAAAAAATACACCGTTACATTTGTAGGGACTTTGTCTCATGTGCATTTACTCCATATCCTTTCATTGTTTAACGAGTATTCGATACTAAAATGCTGCACCAGAAAAGCAAATTACGTCTATTGGTGCACATCTACCACTATGGCAAAAAAAAAAAAATCGAATCAATGAGATCATTATCATAATAGAAAAATAGATGCGGCTCACTCTAAGGTAACATTTATTGTAATATTAAAATCGATGATGTTTATACTAATAAGAATAACCATTTAACAGTCTCATATATTGTTTCTTCCATGATAATGATCTTATTGATTCGCACTTGGCCGCTTGCGGTTACTATCTGAAATTTTTTAGCAAGAGCTCTATGGAGGAACATTTATACTAAAAGAAAGACAAATAAAATTTATCTAGTAGAATTATTACATGTTCAATTGTTGAATTTTGTCTAATAATATGAACGTTTGCTGAAGAAATAATACGGTATCGGCACTATTATGGCAAACATATTGTGTTTCAACGTTGTTATGAACAGATGATGTTCATTGCGACGAAGTACAACCCATTTTAACACCAAAGTGGCATTTTTATGCTTCCTTAAACAATTTTAGATCGTAAAGCAGCGTCAATGGACAAATGGTTTATTTGATTATAATGGTATTATAATTGATAGTTATTTCTGTTTTACCTTTTGGTTTTGTGGGTCTTGACATCAGTTTCTGCTCGTTAACTTTTGTTCTTTTTGACTTTTTTTCTGATGTATAACCTTCATCAGCTGCTTTCTTCATTTTCACATCACTGTTGAAAATTTTTAAGCTTTTCTTCGTTTTGGCATTGATTTCTACTAAATATTCGTTTGGTTTTCTTCGGTTTGATATTTCTTTCCGAAGCATGTCATCGGGGATCCATGCAGTCTTCAAACAGGGAAGGCATAGTTTCCAAAGGGATTCGCAAAAGGGTGGTAAGCTATTATTTTGCCTTATTGTCATTTTTGGACCAAAATTCGATATGAAGTTGATATTGATCTATAAATGCATGCCTCTGATGGGTCTTTTAAGTCGAACTTGTTTGAAAAGAAATAATTTCTAATCAGACGTTTTAAAGTTTCATCTGTGGAAAATTATATTTCATTTTTTTTCCTTTTATTTCAATTATTTGTTTGTTTGACAATGTAGCAACGCGCAAAGTGATATATTTTCGTGCAGCAAGTTTTCAAGAACTCACAAATGACAGAGACTGAGATGCTTTAATTTGATTATGTAATGTTTTTGTACATCTCCTTCAAAATTAATAAAAATGATAAAAGGAGGATAACAGGACGCATCTACAATGACTGAAAATTACAATTACATGCCACAATTAATCTGCTAGGGAAAGCACATGAACACACAAATAAGACAAAAGACAAACGTTAACAACTATAGAAACTCAGGACATTACACAGAGAACCACCATTAAAAATACTCTATTATTCTACATTAAGGTACCATCCATGTGTATCTTGATAAATTTTATTGAATTAAGGCTTTATGTTGGTTGAATCAAAACAATAAAACGTACGTCCTTTTTTTTTAAATGTGACACCCTTTCGATATTACCATATTACATGTATCTTAAGTACATGTAATTTCTTTCTTCAACAATATTTGATATGTTTTTGTTTTTTTCTGGTAAAAAGTTTTGTCTACATTGTATATGTTATATTCCCTTAAACTTAATCAAACAATTGTTTGATATAATTTTGTTTTTACATTATGCGTTTTACGGTTTCAATAACAAAATAATCGACTTAAATCCCTTAAACATCGTACTTTCATGAGGAATAACATGAACGTTGTATAAAATGGAAATATAAATCAGAATTGTGAACGGTTATTCATAATTACGACAAACACATGATTATAATTCGATGTTCTGTAAGTAGTCTTTGATAACCTTCCGTAACCACCTAATCTAATAATGTAAATGCAATTTTGAACAATTTCTTTCTGGATGTCATGGTCAGGGCCAATCCACTTGAATCATTAAAAAAAAAAAAAAAAAAAAAAAAAAAAAAAAACAATATAAAAGAAAATAAAAAAGAAGAAAAAAAATAACAAACAAACTTGTGTTAACAAACCAAAAATTAAAACAACACGACATAGCCAGAAACAAAACATAAAATAACAAGGAAAAACAAACCAAACAAAAAAATACACAAAAAACAAATCCGACGTATGAAAACCAACGTTATTTATTGCCTCCTGACTAAAAAGGGATTCTTAATAAAAACTACATTGGTATTTAGATATTCAAGTTGAAGTTACTCTATGTCTCGAATCGGTCGGTTGACTATCCAGATGTGATTAATCGATTGAGATTTTCTTCAATCGATTGATAATCGGTTAACTAAAAGAACATGTGACCTTTAGGGAAAAAAATAGGAAGGTCATCATGAAAAGTTAATACATTTGAAAACATTCCCTCCCTAATAAGGTTCAGTTCAGCTTTCTAAAACCAGGATGTACTTTTGCCATGACTTTGCATCTGTCATCCGTCTGTCATTCCTTAGTCTTTCCATCATCAGTAACTTCGGTATTTAGTTATCTGTTATTGTCCTTCATCTTTGTCTGTCCGTCATGATTTTTTTTATTTAATGATTTTCTCATCTGAAACTACTGGGCCATTGAAACAATGAACTTGGTTACAACAGTGGTTCCTATAAAAAAACATTGTTTTTGGGGTTCAAAGATGCCGTTAGAAGGGAACATAATTTAACACTGGAGCCTATTGGACACATACATAAAGATCTTCTTCATACAAATTGCTTGCCAGAATGGAACTAAAATAAGATACAGTCGTCCTTGGGTTATCCCTTGTACAAATAATTCTATACCATAAACAAAATGGCCACCAGCAGGGAGCTTAGTTTAACATCAGACCTTATTGGAACATATTTTTAAATCCTTTTCTCTGAAAATATCAATACAATTGCAAAAAAAATGGTCACAATGCACTTAGAAAGACCCATTTTATAATATATCAAGCAAGTTTTGGTTCTATCAAGATGGCTGGCAGTGAATCATAGTTTAACACTGGATTCTATTGGAACAATTTCGAAGATCTTCCAAGTAAAATACTAATAGGCTAGTTAGAACCAATTTTAGTCAAAACAGTCTTCAGGTAGTCCATAGGTTTAAGGGGGAAAGTCATTGGTTATCTAGATTAAGCAAAGGAACTAATGTTTTATTGTGTACATTTGTATGTACAAATTTCACATTTACAAACGAAACCATTTAGAATATAAGAATATATTCATTAGTTCCAATGAAAAGCAAGCACTTCATACTATAGACACATATTCAAAAGTCCTAAAGCAAAATCAAAGGAAGAATTGCAAGATAACCGATTATGACCGATAATCAGTCGGTTAAGCCTAACCGATTATGGGTATTTTCATCCGATTGAACACCACTACTGCTAATGATGGTTCAAAAGTCAGTATATAAGGGTAGGAATTTAGATCTGGGCTGTACGCCGAGTCTTTTCCTTCAAGATATGTTTTTTTGTAGATTTAAGGATATAAGTGATTTAAATTTGTAGATTTAAACATAGTGATCGGGCTCAAGTAATACGAAATCTTGAAGTCGTGTAGCACAATGTTTTGATTTCAAATTAAGATGTATAGGTTGTGCCCATCACTAACAACTTGGGCTTTATTCAATCACTGCGGCCTCATTTGGTTCAGGTTCAGTTAGACTAATCGATAAATAATAATTCTTCAAAATAACTAAAATCATGATGAAATAGTCGATTCATCACTGTACCTATCGTAATATTTGATTTTAGTATGACGCTGCTGATCATTATTCTAGTATGAAGCTGTAAATCATTATATTAGTATAATGCTGCTGATGAGGTCTCAAATCGTGGTTTAGGTAAGAGGCCGCAGACCATGATTTTGTATAAGGCTGTGAATCTCGATTTAAGTTTGCTGCAGATCGCGGTTTTATAGTTCAAGGATTGTTTGCATCTCATTTACGCAAAAGAACTGGACATTAGAGAGACAACCGATATACTAACATCAGCATCAAACTGACCTTTACAGTTTTATCGGTAATTTATACGAGTTTTCTTTGATCTCGTGAAGCAAATATTTGCAGTTTTTGCCACTGCCCAAATACGAAAAAAAAAAGAATTGGCAAAAAAATTGGCAAAAAGTATCCTAGGCCACGAATACTTTGTCAATCAGAATCAATATAAGCAAAGAAATACATATACATCGTACAAATTAGCTAGGCTATGGAATAGCCAAGCTATATAGATAGTTCTAGCGGGAAAGTGAGGAGTACGCTTGCGTAGTGAGGAGAACGCATGCCCAGAAGACATTTGACCAATAGGATTTTCAGATTATCGAAAATCAAAATGGCGTCCAGTTTCGTCCTGATAAAACGGGGCGGGTTTAATTTTTCTGTTTCCTTGTGGAAGTAGAAACGTATTATAAACATTTACCATAGGTGGTACTGGGAACAGGTTTGTACAGGATGATGGGATTGGTATTGCAATATCGCTTAGCTAGATTTATAAATATAGATATGATAAAAAGAATAAGAACAGTAATGTTTAATTTTAAAACCAGAAGTTAAAAATCGCTTAGCCAGATTTATAAATATAGATATGATAAAAAGAATAAGAACGCTAATGTATAAATTTAAAACCAGAAGTTTTAAAATAAAGATAAGGTATTGTGCAATAATCAATAATATACAAATACTATAAAAAAACACCGCTTTAAAAGGTCACAAAATGGGAAGTTTGATCGAATCAGTGACTGAATCGATTTATATCATCTACTTATGTTTATTAAGTCACTTTATATGGAAAGCCGTTGTGGAATTTATTCGCTATTTATTGATATCTATAAATGAATTATAGATATTAATAAATGATTTATAGATATCTATAAATCACTTTTTAATATCAATAAATCATTTATAGATATTAATAAATAGTGCGATTTATTAATATCTATAATTCATTTTTTAATATCTATAATTCATTTATTGATATCTATAATTCGACATGAATTATAGATATCTATAATTCATTTTTAAATATCTATAATTCAAATCTCCATAATTCGATTTATTGATATCTATAATTCAAATCTCCATAATTCGATTTATTGATATCTATAATTC
>MJUU01047407.1:39802-60625 GCA_002080025.1 Modiolus philippinarum | reverse complement strand
GACGGACGCCAAGTGATGGCAAAAGCTCACTTTGGCATAGCCAGGTGAGCTAAAAAATCAAAGTTTCGACAAACAGGAATTCTAATGCAATATGTTTGTAACAGTGAATCTGATAGGATAACATCTGCAGTAAAATCAGCATTCAACAAGCCGTAACTAAGAAAGGTCCGCCATTTTGGAAGATGTGCAGTTCAGTAATTAATTTAGAGGAAAAACAGTCAAAATATTTATACCGCTTACCTTCTAAACTCTTTTTATTGAATTTCATTATAAATTGAAGCGTATAGTCCGACAGAAAACGTCTTGTGTTTACTTTTTGCACTTCAAGCGTTCATGTGACGTCACATTGTTTATATAGCAAAGATGTTCATAAGATTTCGCGGACTTTTTTCTGAATTTGATTTTTAGATCAAAATAATATAAAAAAAAATATGTTTCTCGAGCCATTGCATTAGAATGGAGATAGCTGTATGGTATTTTAAGCTTTACGGACGTAAATCTTGATTTTAAGGTCACAAATATCCGTTTACCTAGCTCCGCTGACGCTTCACTAGGTAAACTCAATTTGCGACCGTAAAACGCACGATTTACGTCCGCAAAGCTTAAAATACAATACACTTATCTCCTAAGTATAGAGCTACAGAAGTGAAAATTGCTTACACGTTACAACTCATCATTAAAAAGCTTCAAACCAATATCAAATCATTCCCACGAGTAGAAGCTGAAAAAACTTTGACAGAAATTGTTGATGGACGGACAGACGGACGGACAAAGTGAAAACTAAAGGGCGTCCATATCTCGATGGATCTATAAATTCCATATCCATTCTTTTTTCATATCTAACATTTTACAAAGATGTGTTTTGATTTCATCATATCTAAGGATGTTTTGTTTGTTCGTGCCGTTAGGCATATACTAGAATGTGAATTAATAAAAACTGTCTTGATAATATAGTAATTTCCTTCATGGAAAATTTCAACCTGTAGAGCACCTACAACACTTTGTACAAAACCAACTGACCAATCAAGAAAAATGAAGAACAGCAGGTTAAAAATTACCAATAAATGTATTTGTTTTATTTTTAAGTATTTCAATTATCCCTGACTGATGAAATAAAAACACATATTTTGGAAGTTTCATGACAACTCTTTGAAGGTGCAAAAAAGAACGTGAAACCCTGGTATCATGTGGGCAAATAAAATTTGAAACATGGATGGACTAACATATCATTGGCATCTTGTTTGATATTTTGGGGTTTATATACTTTGCTCTTCATATTCCTGCTTATTTTGGCTTTTCAACTTTTGGCTTGAATTCTCTAATGAGTCTTATGTAGATGAGATGCACGACACGAGAGACAGTTTTGAATTTGTTTGCCTGGGCTTTTGTTGTAAATTGATAATAATATCTCAATTTTATCAGAAAAGCAGGTGAAAATAATTGTAACTGCATAAGATAATATAATTTATTAGAAAAAATCCATAATTTTCTTTCTCAATTAAGATTTTATTGCAATTACAATGAATTACCATAGTGAAAATTTAAAAAATAATCATATTTCAATTTTGGAAATACAAATATTGATGAAATCACCACTCAATATTACAATAGGTATCAACTAATCAGACAAATAAAAAAATCCCCACTCATGCCACTAAAGAACTTTACCAAGTTTCAAAGCAATTGGACTTATCGTGTCAGAGGAGTTAACGGTTGAGATGATGGACGGAAAGCGCTGAAAAATGGTCAATTTTGATGTTTTAAGGGCAATAACCCTTGAAAAAATTTAAAAATTTTGATGAACAAAGGGCAAAAACTCCTACAAGGATTTTAGGATTTCCTTCAAATTTGAAGGGTAGGTAGATCTTGACATGGTTAACATTTCATCAATTTACACTTGACCTCTATCTTTTTAAGTTTTCGAAATAGAAGACAAAGTATGTAAAAATTGAAAAATTTTGATGAACAAAGGGCAAAAACTCCTACATGGGTTTCAGGATTTTCTTCAAAATTTGAGGAAAGGTAGATCTTTACATGGCAAACATTTTATCAATTAACATTTGACCTTTATCTTTATAGTTTTTCAAAATAACAAATGAAATATATGAAAAAAATTACAAAAAGGGCAATCACTCCTTCATGGATTTTTGGATTTGGCTCAAAATTTCAGGGATGGTAGATCTTGTCATTCTAAACAATTTTAACCTCTGCCAGATTTTTGATAACTGTCATGGTTTGCGAGTTTTTGCCAAAAAAATGCAATTTACCCGTATGTTCTATTTTTAGCAAAGGCGGCCATGTTTTTCACCCAGCAGACTTATCGGATACAATTCGGAGAAGCCATACCTTGGTGATGATTCATACATGGTTTGGTTACATTTGGCCCAGTGGTTTCAGAGGAGAAGATTTTTGAAATTGTTGACGGACGACAGACGGACGGACGATGGATGTATAGTGATGGCAATAGCTTTTAGGCCAGGTGAGCTAAATATATTGTGGAGTGCATTATATTGCAATTTCATGAAGTTCTTGAAAATCAGCTGCAGATAGTTCAGCTTGCAGATCCTCCTCGGAGTAAAGAGGATTGTATGATTGTCTTTTCTTTACAACAAGTCTGCTAAAGTAGCTTGCAATCTGTGTTGCAGACAGGAATTCATCTTGAGCAAAGCGTTTTTCTCCATTTTTCTTGACCATACGCATTTCTTTGGAAGCTTCTTCAGGATCACATTTCTGCCCAGTTCTTTCCCCTCGGTCAAATTTTTCATCCAGAAAATCTTTTTGGTTTTTGCTGAATCTTTTCACTTCACGCCTACCCTTTAATGCCCATCCTTGTTTAAGCCTGCTTTGAGATGTCCCAGGGATGAAGGTCTGCAGGTTAACTTTCATGCTGTTCAATTTTTCAATTTGTATTGAATATTCCAACTTGGATTTGTCGGCTAAAGACTGGTTTTCCAGCTTCATTAAATGATTCCCATTGTCTAGATGTCGTAATAAATTGCCATGTCTGCTAAAGGTTTTTGTACATTCAGTACAACAAAAGAGTCCAGACATTGCTGCAGGTCCTTCATCTTGTATTGTATTTTTGAGGTTATCAGGCTCTGGTGTTGAGCTGTCAACAGACAAAACAGGTACTGCTTCATGATCAGGCATTGTGACATCTGTACCGTACTGCTCTATTACAGTAAGTTTTGGAAGTTCTATCTGAGAACCAGTTTGCAGAATGATTAAACCATCACCAATGTCATGCTGTTTCCAAACATGGATAGTTCCAGTATTAGAAAAGCTGAAGTTGTTTAATTCAGTAACTTTTGGTAATTTGAAAATCGCAGAATACTTCCTTTCACTCTTTTTAGGTGGAAGAGCCACAACAACTGAAACATTTTTCATTTTTGATGACTGTATTGCCTTTCGGAAATCTGAGGCGGTGCAAACATCATTTCCTTCATTGACATATCTACGGATGTATGACTTGGTATGGGCAGCTTTTCTATCACAAATTGATTTCCCTCCTTGAGGATCTGCAAAGTCTATCCTTTCAACATGTATATGTGCAGAGAGATTGGGAACTGCACACAATGCTTCTGTACCATGGAAGCAACCTGCATTATCTGAGCGAATGAATGCAGTCTTAAGAGATGGATTCATGACATATAACATTTCCAAACTGTTACTCAATACTGCATTTGAAGTTTCAGCATCTTGTGTAGCACTGTCAAAAATATGTATGATAGTATATGAATATAGACTGTTTTCATTCTTGAAAGTTGCCACTGTAACATGCCAATTTAGCCCTCTTTTACCTAACCAATTTGTCTGGGATTCCCTATACATCATTGGTATGAATTTCATGGCCCAATCACGTTCAATCAATACCTCATCATTTTGAAGATTATCCAATATAAATTTCCTTGCCATGTCCTGGTTAACAGTACGTAGAACATGTTTCTTCCATTCACGAACTGCCCTCACACTCTGTAAAAAGAAAAGAATGAATTCTTTACAAAATGTTGTTGTACATGAAGAGTTCTATTATAATAATGGTTAAAAACAGATGTCATAGGGTGAGCTTTTGCAATCACTTTGCGTCCGTCGTCCGTCCGTCGGTCTGTAAACTTTTCATTCAAAGATCTTCTCCTCTGAAACCACTGGGCCAATTGAAACCAAACTTGGCCACAATAGTCCTTGGGTGGTCCCCTTTAAAAATTGTGTCGCTCAGGTCTGTACGTCATCCAAGATGGCCGCCAGCGGGAAACATAGTTTTAACATTGGACCCTATGGGAAAACACATTCAAAGAGGTCAAGGTCAAAAGCCACATGGCAGACGGACATGTACTAACCAAGACCAAGCTATATACCAAATATCATTGACCTATGGCTTGTAGTTATTGAGAAACAGACTTAAGCAAAAAAATTTAACCTGGTCACTGGACCGTGAAATTGAGGCCAATGTCAAAATCCATATAGCAGACGGACATGTACTAACCAAGACCAAGCTATATACCAAATATCATTGACCTATGGCTTGTAGTTATTGAGAAACAGACTTAAGCAAAAAAACTTAACCTGGTCACTGGACCGTGAAATTGAGGTCAAGGTCAAAAGCCATATGGCAGACGAACATGTACTAACCAAGACCAAGCTATATACCAAATATCATTGACCTATGGCTTGTAGTTATTGAGAAACAGACTTAAGCAAAAAAACTTAACCTGGTCACTAGACCGTGAAATTGAAGTCAAAGTCAAAAGCCACATGGCAGACGGACATGTACTAACCAAGACCAAGCTATATACCAAATATCATTGACCTATGGCTTGTAGTTATCGAGAAACAGACTTAAGCAAAAAAACTTAACCTGATCACTGGACCATGAAATTGAGGTCAAGGTCAAAAGCCATATGGCAGACGGACATGTACTAACCAAGAACAACCTATATTCCAAATATCATGGACTTCTAGCTTCTAGTTATTGAGAAATGGATTAAGCAAAAAACCTTAACCTGGTCACTGGACCGCGAAATATAGGTCAAGGTCACATGATTTTGGGTCCGACAGATAGGGTTCGCCGTAAGCTACCTATGGACCAAATATAAAGTTCCTACATCAAAGGCTTCTGTATTAAAACTTGAGTTTACGCCGCCGTCATACTTTGCACGCCTATGTCTCGCTTTCGCGACTTTCGTCGCGGGCGAGACAAAAAATGGGTTTTGGGCAAAGGATGACAGTGGCTACAAGATTGCTTTGCCAGTTTTTAATGTTTGTTGACATTCCGCAGCCATGAGCGTAAAATAGCATGGTTGTAGCATTGATCGGCATTAAACATTGAATACCACTCAAGTCGATGCTAGGGGCCATCTTGAACTTACTATGGGGTATGAGTGTCTGCTCATTGTTGAAGGCCTCATGGTGACATTAAGATGCTGACCAACAATAAAAGCTTTGTTCCTTTGTTTAATTGGATTTTCTCTGTATTTATTGTGATGTTGTCTCATGTACATTTACTCCATATCCTTCTTTTTCGTGACAGTTACTGTCTTTTAACCATAGTTCATCTAATGGCTTTTTTGCAAATTTGGGGATGACAACATTGGTATTTTATCATGAAATTTGGCATGACATGGCATCTGAGTGAGTCATTGCTGTAACCAAAAATAGAAAATAATTTTCTGTACTGTACATATTTTTTGTTTCTGCATGAATGAAATATTTGTTTGATTGGGAAAACTTCTAAAATGGTAAACATTTTTAAAGTGTTCATGATGAAAAACCTTATAAATGCATCCAAAATAGATAGTTTCCACTGAAAAATTTTAATTCACATTACCTGGGGTCATTTAATAGATGGTTTTGTAAAATCCAAAACAAAGAGTTATCCCCCTTTTCAATGCTAAATTCTATAGAGACCTTAATTTTGGTTCCAGAGATTTTATTTATTAACCGAACATTGGAATAGTGTTATATTCTGTTAAGACTAAGCAAGTTTGATACTCAGACACACTTATTACTAGATGGGAATGTGAAATGTTAATAAAATTTCCAAAAATCCATTACATGAAATTTGGTTCAAAGACAGTTGTATTCACGACTCCATGTACTTAAGACTAATTTAAACTCCATGTACACAAGGACAAAGATAGATAGTCATTACATGACACTTAAATCCAATGAAAATATCTGAATTCTGATTATCATCAAATTGAAAAGTTCCGATTTTGTTGAAAAAAGGGTTGAACCGTTTTAAAAAGGACATACTTGACATAGGATAAATAACTTCATTACAATTTTAGCGATAAATTTCATTCTTACCATCTATATATTCTTATTTACAACAAAAAGAAGGTGTCTTCTGCTCTTCTCCATTTTCCCTATCCAATGTCAATAATGGGCCTTTTCTTCCTTCATCAAAAAAGATCCGTCAAGGGAGGTAATTTCCCGTACTTTTTTCACAGAAAAATTATAGCTATTTTTAAAATGTTTATAATTATAATCTACAACCATATAGAATTCAATAAATGCAAACAAAATTTTCTATTATACTTGAATTAATTTATTACCCAGTAAAAACAACTGGCAAGATCTCCAGGAAGAAATAAGAAACATAAAGATTGCTTCATTATTTGCAACATAGGGCTTGGCTTAGTATTATTTCTGATCACTTGATCAGCATCGTGATAAAAACATTATATTTTAATCAATTTCATAATCAGTTTGTCTTACAATTCAATTTGGACGAATTTGATTTATGGATTTCTACGAATATTACACATTCTTATGTGGAATTGATATATCATATCATGCAACAATATACGGTTGCCTGGTTTCCATGGTAACACAAAAAAATTTTAGTCTTGTATATTTTCTTGTGATTATTGATTCATGCACATTAACCTGATCAATTTTGGTGCACTAAACAATTTTTGTCACTTTCCACATTTTTGAAAAAATGCTTGGTGCCTGGTGACATTCACTCTTAAGTCTTCAGTTTAAACTTAATAATAAAAAATGACCAAAACAATTCAAGCTTTTTGAAAATTATACTTGATAATAACATTTTGAAGGAGTTTATATGTTTTGAAGTTAAAATTTGATGTCTTTTTACCATGAATATGGTTGGAAGAGTAGATTTTAAGTCTTCGGTTTAAACTTTATTATTGAAAATGACCAAAACAATCCATTTTTTTTGAAAATTTTAATTTTCTATAACCATTCGAAGGAGTTTATATGTTGCGAAGTTAAATTTTAATGTCCTTTACAATGAATATGATTGGAAAAGTAGATTTTAAGTCTTTGGCTTAAACTTAATAATTAAAAATGACCAAAACAATTCAAATTTTTTGATTATTATACTTTATAATAACATATCGAAGGAGTTTATATGTTGCGAAGTTAAATTTTAATGTCTTTTTAGAATGAACATGATTGGAAAAGTAGATTTTAAGTCTTCCGTTTAAACTTATTTATTAAAAATGACCAAAACATTTCAAATTTTTGGAAAATTATACTTTATAATAACATTTCGAAGGAGTTTATATGTTGCGAAATTAAATTTTAATGTCTTTTTGGCATGAATATGGTTAGAAAAGTAGATTTTAAGTCTTCGGTTTAAACTTTATTATTGAAAATGACCAAAGCAATCCAATTTATTTGAACATTTTAATTTTTATAACCATTCGAAGGAGTTTATATGTTGAGAAGTTAAATTTTAATGTCTTTTTAGAATGAATATGATTGGAAAAGTAGATTTTAAGTCTGATTTAAACTTAATTATTAAAAATGACCAAAACAATTCAAATTTTTCGATAATTATTCTTTATAATAACATTTAGAAGGAGTTAATATGTTGTGAAGTTATATTTTAATTTCTTTTTAGCATGAATATGGTTGGAAAAGGAGATTTTAAGTCTTTGGTTTAAACTTTATTATTAAAAATGACCAAAACAATCCAAATTTTTAAAAAATTTTAATTTTTTATACCCATTCGAAGGAGTTTATATGTTGCGAAGTTGAATTTTAATGTCTTTTTAGAATGAATATGGTTGGAAAAGTAGATTTTAAGTCTTTGGTTTAAACTTTATTATTGAAAATGACCAAAACAATCCAATTTTTTTGAAAATTTTAATTTTTATAACCATTTGAAGGAGTTTATATGTTGCGAAGTTAAATTTTAATGTCTTTTTAGCATAAATATGGTTGGAAAAGTAGATTTTAAGTCTTCAGTTTAAACTTTATTATTAGAAATGACCAAAACAATCCAATTTTTTTGAAAATTTTAATTTTTTATAACCATTCGAAGGAGTTTATATGTTGCGAAGTTGAATTTTAATGTCTTTTTAGAATGAATATGGTTGGAAAAGTAGATTTTTAGTCTTTGGTTAAAACTTTATTATTGAAAATGACCAAAACAATCCAATTTTTTTGAAAATTTTAATTTTTTATAACCATTCGAAGGAGTTTATATGTTGCAAAGTTAAATTTTAATGTCTTTTTAGAATGAACATGATTGGAAAAGTAGATTTTTTTGAAAATTATATTTTATGATAACATTTCAAAGGAGTTTATATGTTGCAAAGTTAAATTTTAATGTCTTTTTAGAATGAATATGATAGGAAAAGTAGATTTTAAGTCTTTCGTTTAAACTTAATTATTAAAAATGACCAAAGCAATTTAATTTTTTGAAAATTTTAATTCATTATAACCATTAGAAGGAGTTTATATGTTGCAAAATGGAAATGTGATTACTTTAAGCATAAATATGAATGCAATTACAGGGCATTAAAACTTTTTTATTTTTGAAGCAACTGGTTTATTGCAAATTACCCGTAACTATTTATTTATGCAAATAAAATAATGAACTTTCGAGTTAAGTTTACTTATTTGCTTACAAATTTTGGATAATAATCAATAAAATCTTTATATTATCATATCGCCGCACACGATTGGAGTGAATAAATGAGTTCAGCATTGCACTCCTTTCGTGTAGACTGGGATTAGTCCCAGGTGTGGATGAACTCTTCAAGTCGTAGTTTTCATTCATTTCACTCGAGTATGCATCTCACACTATTAAGTTGAACATTCTTTCAGCCGTAAAAGCAAAAATAAATAAATAAATAAATAAATAAAATAAGAAAATTAAATGTAATGAATCAAAATCATTGTCCGTGCCGCGTTTAAAGAAATACAATGGAATGATCAGTGTCACTGAGGCGATTTATGGATATTTAAAAAGTCATGGTCAACTGAACTCTTTATATAGTATACGTTTTACATATTAGGTACTGATCAATGTCTCCGAGGCGATTTATGGATATAAGAATTGAATTATAGATATTAAAAAATAATCTTGGTCAACTGAACTCTTTATATAATATACTTTACCAATGCTAAAATGATCTGGGTCAAAAAGGCGATTTATGGAGATTTGAATTATAGATATCAATAAATCGAATTATGGAGATTTGAACTGAATTATAGATATCAATAAATCATTTATAGATATTAATAAATAGCACCATTTATTGATATTTAAAAATGATTTATAGATATTAATAAATGATTTATTAATATCTATAAATCGTACACTATTTCAAATATCCATAAATCATTTGTAAATATCAATAATTCATTTCTTAATATCAATAAATCAATTTTTAATATCCATAAATAAAGCTGTATTTATTGTTATCAATAAATACTGATTTATAGATATCTATAAATATTTATTAATATCTATAAATGATTTATTGATATCTATAATTATTTATTAATATCTATAATTCATTTATAGATATCAATAAATAGGGAATAAATTCCACAACGGCTTTCCATAACTTTATGTTTATAAGGTCCCCTCGTGTTTTACATTTGCATCAATAGACTTTATTTCATTATCATCATGATATCATTGATGATTTTTCACTCAGTTTGAAGAAGGCATATTGTATTCAGTTATTGGAGAAATATTACTTTCATTTCTTTTGATTTAGTGACTTAATAGGGTATTCTTCACCCCTTTTGTCACATGCGCAAACCAAATAGAAGAATTTACAAGGAAGTACCGAGAAAGGCTTACTTCAAGTATTGATTTGAGTATACAAATACATCATGAGCCACCACACCCTTTTCAATCAAACACGCAATTTTCTATCCAAGGCTATTCCATAGCCTAGCGTATTGTTTTTATTTCATAAAAACCATTCTCCGATTTATATCATCTACTTATGTTTATAAAGTCCCCTCGTGTTTTCTAGTTCTTTTAATAATCAATAGTCAATTTCACGATTTGTTGGAAATTGACTTTCATTTTTCAAAATTTGATCCATCAAATGATTTAGTTAATTACCGATAAAAAGAATAATAGAAGTTTTGTTTCTGATACTTCAAATATTGTCTCCACAATTGGGCTCGTCCATTAGTGTCGACAATATTTTTCATATCAAAAACAAAACTTCCATCAATCTATATATATCGGCAACTCGGGACAGTTAAAATCCAAAGTTATTGACAAACGTGATGATTTTGACTTTCCAATTGTGAAATTCCCATTATTGAGTATTAATAAACCCGCATCTCCAGCATATGGAGATTATATTTCACAGCTCATTCGCTATTGTAGAGCATGTAACGTGTACACGATTTCGTCAACAGAGCGAAATGACTTTCTCAAAACTACTTAGCCAGGGTTATGTTCAATCACTGTTACTATTGTCACTCAAAAAGTTTTCTGGTCGTCATCACGAATTGACTGATCTGTATCACAAATGAAAATGGATATATTTCAATAGATCCCCAGATATTACTTGACACATTCTGAATTTGACATTACACCTGGCATTTCATTTATAGTGTGATGGATATCACATGTGAAGCAGGTCATGCTCACATTCGGGAGCACTTGATGACACTCCTGTTTTTTCATTGGTTCACACAGTCAGTGCTTTACTTTTGTTGCGTTTATTCTATGTACTGTTTGTTTCGTCTTGGTCGTTTGCGTTTTCTGAATGTAATCCTTATATTTCCATGAATTCTGGATGTATGATTTTGGCTCTTGCTTTATGTATTCATTTGGACTTTTATTTAATATGACGATGACGATCATGAATTTATATAACACTGCAGATCATCATTTAAGTATGACGCTGAATACATGCATCGCGATTTTAGTATGCTGCAGATCATGATTTTAGTATAAGGGTACAGATCATGATTTTGGTAGGCTGCATACATTTGTATCATAATTTTAGTATGATGCTGCCGATCACGGTTTTAGTATGACGCTGCAGATATTTTTGTATCACGCTGTAGATCATGATTTTAGTATTATATGCATACCATGGTTTCTGTATGCCCCAGATATTTATTTTAGAATGACGCTGTAGATCATGATTTAAATATGCTACAATTTCAGGTCTTGGTACGACGCTTGAGATCATGATTTTAGCGCACTATTTTAGAATGCTGTAGATCGTGGTTTTAAAATAACGCTAACATCATGATTTCAGTATGCTGCAGATCTTGATTTAGGTCATAACTTCAGTATGACGTTGTATATCATGATTTTGGTATGCTGCAGATAATAAAGTATGACGCCGAAGTTCATTGCGTAGTATAAAGATACAAAAATAAAGTTCCGGATTAAAATATTAGTTTGATGCAGAAGATCATGCGGATACCTGAAGATAATTCATTTTTTGTAGATATTTACCTTAGAAGTGCGTCGCCTTTGCGAATTATACAGCTATGTAGGTTTGTTACAGTTTTATCTTTTTTCATTCTGTTGTTTCTTCTGATGTATAAGCTCTCTTTCGCCATGATTTTGGACGTATAAGCCTGCCGTTTTCAATTATTCGTTTAATATGAATTATCATGATTACTTGAATGGTGTCTAAAATTTTCAAATATGATATATAGGGAATAATACATGGCAAAATCCGTATCACATGCCGTATCATCCCGAGTTACAAATATCAGCACGAGGAGGCCCTCGTGCTGATATTGATAACTAGGGATGATACGGCATGTGATACGGATTTTGCCATGTATTATACAGGTTATCATATATAAAAACAGAGGACTACTGATCCCAAAAATACTGTCAAAAATTGAAATTGTTAAGAGAAAATGCATATATTTTGTGAAGAGGAAAATTTCAAAATGGGCGAAAAGGACTAGACGTTTTGGAATAAATCTAACATGTAAAGGAAAAAAGTTTGCTAGATTTTATTAACTGATCCTCACAAAACAATTTCACCCCAAACAAATCTTTGTTATCCTCCCCCCAAAAAAATTTGCCCCCCCCAAAAAAAAAATTAAACCCCCGAAAATTTTTTTGATTAAAAAAAGTTAAATTGAAAACAAAATTTCGAAAAGGGGTTTGTGATAAAGGGTAAGCCATGCGATAAAGGGTATGCGATAAAGGGTAAGCCATGCGATAAAGGGTAAGCCATGCGATAAAGGGTATGCCATAAAGGGTAGGCCATGCGATAAAGGATATGACGTCATAGTGTGAATACGAAATGAACGTCATGCGCTGTATCACATATTCAAAACGTCT
Organism: Modiolus philippinarum; assembly: GCA_002080025.1. Taxonomy (NCBI): domain Eukaryota; kingdom Metazoa; phylum Mollusca; class Bivalvia; order Mytilida; family Modiolidae; genus Modiolus; species Modiolus philippinarum. Next base: position 48,075 of record MJUU01047407.1, on the reverse strand, counting down.
TTATTTATTACTAAACATATGATAAACATTTATCTCACAGATATGTTCTGTTTTGCATATGTGATATAGCCCTAAATTTACAGTCCATATCAACATACCCAATCTGATATGGCAATATTACATGTAGCCTGCCTCGTTCCGGAATAACCGAATAAGCCCGATTATCTGGCCATATCAGCCCGGGTATGATGATAACTCTAAATCAAATTGGAAGTTTATAATTAAGATTAAGACATGGCCTTTTCAAAATCAGCCCGGTTTTCATCCATAATATTTTCCATATCATCCCTAGACCCACCATCGGCTGTCGCCTCGGGCTGATATGGGAGTCTCGGAATGATATGAAAAATGCCATGGATATATCTCAAACAGACGGTGTAGTTTACATAATGGGAACGTCATTCGGAACAATCTCAAGTCATGTAAATAATATATATAGGTTTTATATTGATTTTATTTAATTTTGTCACAAATTGAATTGTGTCACTCATGCCTTTGTACAATTTGATTGTTCACCAAACATGCAAAAGAACTTCATAAGACTCTTTTCATTGATATAATGAAAAGATTTTTGAATCGATAGAAAAGATCGGTCAAATTTTCAATTATTTGTTTAATAATTCCAATATTTACCTGAAACTTTTTATTTGCAATATATTTTAGATATATATTTAAAATATTTGGTCTGTTAAGCATAAAGCAGCGTGACATTGAAGGATGGATTATTAAAGCTAATTAAGTAATAAAATAAGTCCCTACTGTTATTTTTAAGACAACAAATAAAATATTCATGATATTTTATTACATTAGGGAGTACCATATGTAGTCTGTCTGTAAAGTGAACTTCGACAAAGCATCATATTATTAGAATGGGACTGTACATAACTCGCTTTCATTGTTGAAGTACAAGGTCATAACAATTTTAAACTGTTGTGCTTAGTGCATATGAATACATATTTCATCATTGTGACAGTTGCTTCGGATATTCCTTTTGGTACGTCTATAAAATATTAATTATGAAACGAAATTAAATTTCAACTAGCAGTGCGCCGTGTACATTGTAATGTGATTACGTAAATATCTACGAAGGGGTGTTTTTTCCTAGTGAAATTCGAGTGTCAGTACATGGTTTCTTTTGATATATTGATTTTGATCATATATATCATTTTTTAACATATATTTGACAAACAGTAGCGATCCGGGTACTTTTGAAATAGACAGCATTAATCCGGGTATTGATCAAAGCAAACGAGTAGTTTATTTCTCCTAAGGAACAGATGTGAGAAACTCCAATATTCTTCAACAAGATAAAATCATTTCTTATATGAAACAAATATTGATTGACAGCTATATGACTGCAATACACAACCTAAATTAAAGCTGACAGAAAATAATTGTTATTTTGACGTAAACGGAGTTGAGTGTGAAAACTACCTTTTTATCTAGTATGTTTGAATGAATACAAATTATATTTATCTGTTATATACAATTTTATTCCGTGGTGGAATGAACAAAAGAAAATGTGTTAGCAAACTTTAAATACGTTAAATTATTGATCAAGTGAACGGTTGAAATATAAATGGTAAAGTCAAATCATCTAACATTCATTGATTTTAATATTCTAATTATTTAGGATATGTTTAAAAGCCAGCTAGAAATTTCAAGGATATGCTTGTTAATATTTGCAGTTGTTTTTTGTAAAATATCTCTTAAATTCTAGCATTTGATCCTCATCATTTTAAAAGTTTAGGGCAAAAAACAAAATAAGTGATGGCAATTCCTCTGGATAAAGAAGGGAATAAAAAGAAGGAAAATTCGTCAAAATCTAAATATCACTTGGAAGATAGTGAGCGAAAGCTGCCACGACCCATCGTCTTTTGGAGTGATAATGAAAAAGACGCATTTCGTCGCAACAAAGTTGTACAAACTCGTTATTATATGCTGCTGGACGATATAGAAACTCAGCAAAAATCTTCTCAGAAAAGTATACGGCACGAAGCTCAAAAATTCCGGAGACGTTACAAAGCTGACATCATATGTTCGAGTGAAAACGGATCTTCTGTTGGAAATTCGGATATTACAACTACAATTCAGAGTGCTCCGAAAAAGGAGTATAACAACGAAATTTCCGATTCCGATTCTCAAAGTGAAAATGAATCATGGACCGATGTTCCCAAAACAGGAGTTATTACAAAAATACGAAAGTCAAACGTAAAATTTTCTGAATCTAACAATAGTATCCAAGATGACGACAAAAGGTTAATAGATCAAGTTCAAAAATCAACTGAAACAGAAAATAAGCGCAAAAGTAAAAAACTTCGTAGTCAGTCTGCAGTTCAGGGCAGAGCTTCAAAAACTGAATCAGACTCAAACGACAGTCGAAGCAAGAGTGCAATGATGAAACTGTCATGCGCAAATGACACTACAACATACGGAGGTAGTAAAAATCTGCAAAATGCTGAAAATGAACAAACAAAACAAGTGAAACGTAGTACAAAACCTAATTCCATTTTCTTTGACAGATCACAGGCAGCTTACCAGCTTCGAAAAGAACTACATAAACTGGCAAAAGTGCGTAAAAACGGAGTCGTAAAAGTGGCATTTACAATAGAGGATGCAATACGGGAGGAGAAAGATAAACTTACGGCAAGTAGTAAAAAGGTAGCAGAATATATTCAAAAGTTAGAAATAGATCAACGTAACATGAAAATTAATGAATGGACAACGAAAACCATTGAGCCAGTGACAACATCATGATGTATCGTATGTTCATAATATTATTAATTTTGTAGCATTTTGAAGAAGTCTCTTGAACGTTTTTTACTTGGCGTTAATACAGTGTTACTTTTCATCTGTTTTACTTCTGTTAACAATATGAATGAATACATGTAAGTTGTTTCCTGTGTGTGGTATTACATTATCATCTTTTGTTATGTGGAATTTTATTTTTTTGTTTCCGGACGATATAATTTATGTTATTGTAACTCAAAATCTGTATAACGATGTGTTCGATGGTCTTGAACACATTTGTTTAATAACAACATTCAGCAGCACGGATAGATAATTCAGAGTTTTGCTTTGTATTTGTACATACTTTGTCTCGTGTGCATTTACTCCATACCCTTTCATTGTTAAATACAGATACCGATATAATGTTCGTTTTTGAAATACAATTTCGAGTTAGTTTATGGCCACAGTTGACTTGCCCAAGCTTTGAAACTATTTCTTTATATTTGTAAAGCCATGTCTAGGGTCCCCGAAGCGAAGGAAATGGTGAAAGATTTGGATTTTGTTTTCTTTATTTGTTTTTAATTTTATAATTTTTTTGTTGTTGTTGTTGGATTTGATTTTGGTTGTTTAATTGTTGTATGTTTTTGAATTTTGTGCACTGGGTGAAGAAGGGGGATGCAGATTTTCCAACTTACAATGTAGTTATATCTTTGAGTTACATGCACTCTTGATGTAAACGGAGATAATTTTTCTTAAATGTCCTTGATTCTTTTACTCATATTCCTCGATTTTTTATAAGAAAAAAGAAGGGAAACGGGGAATGTGTCAAAGAGACAACGACCCAAAGGTGAGTATAAGCAACTCAAAGCCACCATAAGATCTTCATTGAACGGTGAGGAAACCCCACACCCAACGGCAGGTCGGAGTTGGCCCCTAAATAAAGAGTAATCAAGTTCAGCGAAATAAACATCATCCTAGACTCCCATAGACATAAAGTGAACTAATTAGAAAAAAAGACAAGACACACAAAGGCATAATAAATTTCCTAACATAGGACAGGCGCAAAACCTGCTGCTGCGAGGTTAAACTAGTTTTATTGGGTACAAACCTTCCGCTATAGCCAATGTGATAAATAAAAAAAAAAAACAATCGTAACAACAGTAAAATTCAGTTAGAAACAGGACTGAGTCAATTGTGAAAAATGAAACTGAAAGAACTAAATATACGGACATAAACATGAAATCACAAATAACTGACATGACATTTATAGTCCTCCATTCTGTATTCTTCATTGTCTTCGATTCTGTATTTTTCTTTGTGTTCTGTTATTGAAATTATTTGCCCCTTTTAATTCCTGTTCATCCTAAGAAATCAAACGATAAATTAGAATGCAAAACAATTTTATTTCTGTATTTTTCTACACTGTTTGTTTATTATACTATAGGGCAACAGGATAAAGTACGGGGAGGTTTTGGTATCCATAAACCGATGAAACCTTACCTTTAGCTTTTGCTAGTGTCGTTACCATGTCCAGCTATCCCTGGACCCTATTGTCGTTTGTCTTGATTTTGAGCTTTTCTGCTGCAGTACCCTTGTGGATTGTGGTCTTTGATTGTAATTTTTCGCCCAGTACATGTTGTAGATGTTTGTTGTTGTTTCTCGGTTGTGATTTTGGAATCTATTTTGACTGTCTTCATTATTTGAAAATTTTTCCTTACATTTTCTCTACTTTAAAAATTGGAGGCCATATTTTTTTTTATCTATGAGCTTTTTTAACCACATTTATCAGAAATTAACTAATATTTTGTCATTTTGTTCATTAAAACCACTCAACGTCGACTGTTAGCCTCATAGTAAACATGTACAAGCAAGGCCATCCAGTATTTCAGTGTTGGCCAAAAATCAACCTAACAATACCCAGAATTTTGAAATTTTAAATAAACTAAGGGAATCTCCCTAATGCAAAGTTCCGTCTTTATTTCGTTTTGGAGTAGCTTTTTATGCAGTTTAAATTAATTTCTCTCTTCAAGCTTTTAAACAGTTTTTTTATTTGTTGTCCTTAAAATGTTTTGATTTAACTGCACTAAATAGACATAAGTTGTCGAAATCGCCATCTGCAGAATCAAATCCTGTACTTTTTAATTTTTTGTGTTTTCAAGTCATTCAAATTATATCATTATAATTATTAACAATAAAAAAAATAAATTACGGTGGTATATTTCAGACACACAAATATCCTCTATTTGAAGGTTAGAAAAAAAAACTATCTTGTTCGCTACAGATAATACCTTGTTTGCACAAGAAAGTATCTTGTTCGGTCAAGATATTTTCTTTACTTGGGCGAAGAAGATACTTTCGTGTTCAAAGAAGACATCATCCTGAGCGAACAAGACAATTTATTGTAAGAGCAAGATATTATTTGTGCCAACAAGATATTATCTTGAACCAACAAAATAATTTCATAAGCAAACAAGACAATTTTTTTACAGAACAAATTATTAACATGAGCAATTGTATGAACAAGATATTATCTTGAGTGAACAACATAATTGTGTGAACAAGATATTACCTTGAACGAACTAGAGAATTTCTTGTGCGAACGAGATAATAGTTTCTGACATTATAATAAAAATAATATGTCATAAATATATCAATGTCTGCCTAGTTTTTGGTTATAGTAATGATATACACGTAAAATAGTAACAGCATTTTGGGAGATTTCGTAGTCGTAGAATTTAAATTATAAGTAATATCCGAGAGTTCTCACGTTTCAATTAGTCACGCAATAAATATCACTTTAAGTGTAATTGCGTATTCAGATTTATTTACAATATATATTACATGTCCTTATGTATATGTATCTTTTTATAGTAAAACAGAAGGTAAGCCTTACTTAATTTTTGAATAAAGTATAAAAAAGCGACAGGAGTCGTAGTATGTCCTGCAGATGGCTGAGCTGACACCATGTGACATCCGGCGCAGTCGTGTTTTGTCTTAGAATTGCTAATTATAACCTACACTACTTGGCTTGACATTGGGAAAGAGGGTTGTTTGAAACCTAATATGGATCTAGCTCTCTTAAAAAGGAAAGCTTAATAGGGATCTGAAAAATCTTTTGAGATAGAAGGAAACAGTTCCCGGAAACCAGCGGCAGCATTCTTGTGTGGTTCGTGCTTTCGCTCATGATAGGGTCACTCACCAGACATAGAATTTTGATGTAAAAAGAAACTCGTGTCGGTTATCGGAAAAGATCCGTTTCAGTTTTTTCTTAAACGATGCAGACTTACATGTGGGCCGGGTATGTTGGCCCTGTGATTCCAAGGGAAAAAATGATAGTGTATATTTTATTGTTTTGCGACACACCGACAGTGGCGAAAGACGTTGAATATAGAGTGGTACGCGTTGCATTTTTACATCAGTATATTAGCCTAGGTAAGTAAACAAGCGAGTAAGTATATTAATTGAGAGTTAATATACGTCGCCTGTCGCAGTATACACAATAAACCATATTGTATTATTATTCTGTATATAATTCATATTTTTTATACAGAACTATATTTGATACTTTACGATAACATCGAAACTGTAATTTATATAACACATAAATTTTAAAGCTCTTATAGTATATCTTCAAAGTAGTTTTCACATAAAATTTGAATATTTTAATATAATTCGAGCTTTTAAAGCTGTTTATTTACACCGTTCATATACAACGATTGACATGAAAATATAAAAAGCAAACATGAGAAAAGAAATCGTATTTTCTTAATAAACCAAAAGATTTTAAGTTGAGACAATTAAGTTTTTGATGTAAATAAACGGAAACACCTGTTTGGTTGAAATAATCCCTGATTGTACTTTGCAATCAATTTCCACGAGTTTTAAGTTTGATCTTTATATTCAGAAAATAAATACCAGTAATGTCTCTTACTTTGATCTGACATGTGTATAACAATTCATTCGTCTTATTTATTTAAACCCTAGCCAGAAAATTCCAATCCAAACAACGAGCCTAACAGCGATTATACAGACACAAAACAAGCTAAGCCTTTCCCTAGAATCCCTCCAAGTCCTATCCTTACTGTCACTGGATAATTTCAAATAAGGGCTGCTTACATTTCAGAGCGAAAACGAGAAAACTAAATAATAAATAATAAAAAATAACCAGGTAATTAAAACACATATGAAAGAGAGACAAGAACAATGTGGGGCCTGGGTGGCCGAGTGGTTAAGGTAGTTCTACTATCTATATAACCACTGTAGTCTATCACCACTGCGGTGTGAGTTCGTGCAACACTTTGTACATTTTACAAAAAAAGGGTGCACTCGACTTACAATCGTAAGTAATAAGGTATGTCAGTTACCTGCCTAAGGTCGGTGGTTCTCTCCGGGCACATCGGCTTCCTCCACCACTAAAACTGACCGTCATGAAATAGCTGAAATACTGCTGAAAGTGACGTTAAACCCCATATCAATCAATCAATCAATCAACAATGTACTTTGAAACATCAGAACAGTGAAAAACTGCATCAAATAAATATCGACTAATATGTAATATGTTCTGACAGTGCCACTTTTCATTCTACCGTAAGTGCTGCGTACTTGCTACCATTTTCAGAGTTCTCTGTATTGCATTTTTCAAATTTGATCGGGCGCGCAATATGCTTCCAAAAACGTTTGATTCATTTACACTTTCGGTTTTTATCTTTAAAACTTTAAAAAGTTTGCAAGCTTTGCAAGCTTTGTTTTAAATTAATTTTTTAAAGTTGAAGCAGAAAAGATAATAATCAATAAACCGTGTCATTTTTAAATACAGCATCGAAGGACCAAACATTTTTCTCTCTCTCTCTTTTTTGTGCATTATACTAACACGTTCCTACGACTTTCTGATTAGTTTCGGGCACAGTGGTTTCGGGAGGACGACATTTTCTGCAAAAACTTACTTCGTACATATGTATGTTGTTGTTATCTCATTAGATATCTAATGAGGTAGATATATCTAGTGCTTATCACTTAATGAGGGTTCAAAGACACAGGAATCAATCATTGTTTTTAGGATTATATTATAACGAGATAAGAGAGAAGTTATCGATATTTGGACCAATAAATTTATTTTCTTCGAAATTCAGGATTTAAAAGTGATGTCTCCGGAGTCCGGGGTCAGACCCTCCTACAAACCCATGGTTAGTCAACTCAATATATTATAACCATGATATTTCAACAGTGGCGCTTTTCCCAACCAGTTCCCTACAACTATTTCTGTCTATTGTAAAGATACTGTAAAATTTATTCTGTTAACAGCTTTTAACAGTTACAGTTCAGCGATATATCCCTTTAAATTCTTTTTTGCTAAATTACAGATAATATCCCTAAAATATCCAAGTGGTGCCCATATAAAACCACATCTCTTAAACTGACATAATCAAAATTAAATGTAAAATACCCTGCAAAATTCCTTTATGGCCTATCCATTTTTTGTATTTTTGAAGACATTACCATCGCAATCGATTTTTTTCGCTGGGGTTGGGGTTGGGGGGGTGGGG